>CATIWK010662637.1:0-13227 GCA_949634005.1 Mallotus japonicus | reverse complement strand
CGAAATACCAAATTATATATATATATATATATATATATATATATATATATATATATATATATATATATATATATATATATATGAATGTGAAAAGAATGAGAAATAATATTCGGATAGAAAGTGCACTTGAACCGAGAATGTTATAATTGAATTTAATTACAGTAAAACTATGTCCGTGTCGATCAAGGTCACGAGTAATGACGAGTCTTGTCTAAGGTTTTAATTATAGTCTTCCGTATGAGACTCTTATGAGATGAGTTGATTATATTGGCCAACTATTAATAATTGTCTTTGGGACAGCGCATAAATTCATTGTGTCTTTAGGGCGAATTTATATGGTTGACAAGTATGCATACTGACTGTAAATTGCTCTGAGAAAGAGCTATGAGATATTGTGCTCTGAGAAAAAGCAATGAGCTATTGTACTCCAAGAAGGAGTTACACTTTATTGTGCTTTGAGAAAGAGCTATAAATTGGTGTGCTCCGAGAAGAAGTTATACTTTACTGTGCTCCGAGAAGGAGCTAATGATATTTATGTTGTCAGGATTACTTGTGGAATACAATATGTTTATAATATTTCATGTCTAGTCTGAGATAGACAAGTTCATAAATTTTAAATACATCTGGACAAGATTTATTGGGCTTTCAGGTTTAAATTTCTTATTGATTAGTGCAAATAATGTGACCAAGGAAATACATAAATGAGTTTGTGAAAAGCATAAATTTAATTAATATTCCAATGAAAGGAATTGTACTTGAAAATCTAAGACTGGAACATAAATACTGCATTTTGGAATAAGAAGGCCAAGAAAATTTTTATGTTATGTCGTAACATGATATTTGGTCGTTTGTTGAGCACTTTTTTAATTTTTGATAGACTTTATTCTTGATTTATGTTTAAATTCTTGAGTGCTCCTTGATGCATAAGCTATATCTTAATGTTATTATACTCACTGGGTAATTTCCTTATGAAATTACTCACACTTGTTTTTCTTTAATTTTTTTTTCCAGCCTAGATCGTCATTTTATTTTGTGTAGCTAGAGCTATTCAGTGTGGCAGTGCAGTGAGCCATGATAGCTTATAAGGTGACCACAACCGAGAAACTAGTAAAGTATAATACATGCCATGTTATAGATCCACATCCAGATTTAAATCAAGGTCCTACAAGAGGGTTATTGAGCTAATCAGTGTTTTCACTATTTTGCACCATTTGTATGATAACTCGTACTTATTTCCGATAGTACTTCTATGTATCTAAGTACTAACAGTTAAGTTGTATTTATGAGATGATTATGTATAAGGATATCACACTTGCCATCTAATTACATCTTGGTATTAAGGTTTATATTTTTATTTAGTAATATGTAAGATGGTTATTTTTATTGGCTTGTCTCTAGGTAATGCTCCTCTCTATAATGTCATTATTGGATGGAGAGTTCTAGTGAGGTACTGTAGGGGTGGGGTGTTACAAGCAAGGTGAGTGAGATTTCTTCTTTCTCTTCTCTTAGATTTGTCTCTTAGTCTTTATTAAATTGATTACTTTTTGGAATTCTCTTTCTTTGTCTTAGATTGATTCCTTAATTTCTATCTAATTGAATATCCTTTTGATTGAATGTCTTTGTTGGTGAGTGAACTCTCCTTTCTTTGATTCTTGATCCTAAGAATTTTGTGGGGGAAATATACATCTTCTTTCCAATTCTTTGTTGAATCTTAAGTTTGCCTTTGAACTCTTGCTTAGTTGAATTTTGACTCTTAGGAAATCTTGCAATTTAATATTTCCAAAAAAATTCTTGCTGAAGTTAAATGTTTAAATATGAATTGTGTAAAAGATATGTAAATATTGGTTTATACTTGGTGAGAATTCATCTAAGAATAAAAAGATTTAACATTGAAGATTCAGAAATTTCATGTACCTATGAACAGCAAAGTCGTATAGCTATAACAGGAGCTCTTTAACTCCAAATGAGCCTATTTTTTAGTCTTTGAAAACTTTAATGTGTCCACTACAAATTTTTAAGAAATAGAAAAAACTAAATTATGCCGTTTAGATGGTGTTTCAGAGATGTACTTTTTATTGTGCAAATTCTGTAAACAGCTCGACCATTCTAAAGTGTTTTTAATATTTCTTTCAACTCGGAAATCCAATTGGTGAGAAACCAATTGCAAACCACTATAGAAACAAAAAATTTAAATCTGAAAATTTTTACTTAAGAATATAAACCATAGAATATTTGATGAATTTTGATTGCACCCTATGAATTATGTCAAGTTGATAGTTTTTTAGTAGGCATAGTGAACTTCAAAAGACCATAACTTTAGTTATGCAACTCCGAATGAGGTGAATTTTGATCCTATGGAAACTTGAAAATCTACTCGATAACTTTTCCACAAATAGAAAACATCAAATTTTTCCTTTTTGATGGTCTTCTAGAGAAATACATTTTATTGCGCAACATCAAGAAAATAGCTTGACCATAATAAGCAAAGTTTGATATAACTTCTCTGACATATATCCAATTTGAGTAAAATCAATTGCAAAGTACTTTAAACACATGAAATTAGTAACCCAAAGAAAATTACTTGAAAATATAAAATGTGGAATATTTCATGAAATTTTAAGTGCATATACCTAAGCACTTGCTCACAAAGGAGTACCACATCAAACAAGTGAACTTATATATGTGTGTACTCAAAAAGGAACTTACGTGAAGATAAACCTTGTATTGAATATTAAGTTAAGAATTAACATATTAAATTTTGTAAATAACGAAATTAAGATTGTTTTACTAAAATCAAACCTAAGCCTTATAAGAAAAATTAATAAATAACTATAAAGTAAATGGTGTGAAAATATGTATATTTGAGCATGGCACAAAGGTTTGAAAAGGTTGTAGTAAGACCGTGCCCGGGGTACAGCTGGGTTCAGCAAGACGTAAGACTGTGTCTAGGAAACAGCAGCTCGCGTGATTTAAAGAGTTTATTCATACTTTTAAATATGGTGTGTTTATGAATTGACGGAAGTTGAGATTTATATTGGCCAATTATTATGATAATTGTCTTGTGGACAGCGCTTGAGATTCAATATGCTATTGTAGTGAATCCAAGTGGTATTATTTGTATGTATACAATTGTGATGAACCTTCGATGTGCCGAATGGTACCCGCCACATCGATATCAACCTGTGAATTGTGAAATTGTGCATATGTGCTCATGTGTTTATATGTGCTTATGAATATGCACCTATGCGCTTGAATTTATGAATTAGTGTTTTTAAAGGATTTAATGATATTACTTATCTAAGTTGCTTTTATGGCGATGAGCTTAACGCCTGTAGTTGGGAGATATACATTGTTAAATTATTTAAAGAATTTTATAATCTAAATGTAACAAAAATATAATTAGCTATTATACAAAATTTATAAGGAGGCCATAGTAATAATTTTAAGATAATTATATTTAATATAAATTTTGCAAATTAAATGGAAGTTATTGAAATTTTTCAATTTAACATTATGTGTTTACACTTGTACTTTGCTCAATTCTATTTGGTTATTCACCACTCATTTCATATCAAATTATATTATTCTTGTTTACCATATTATCATTGTACTCTATCATAGAGAAAATACGCACTCCCTCACTTCTATCCTTCCAGGTTATTGTAGCATATAAATAGCGTTTTAATAATGCACTATGGCTTACCTTGGGAAGATTACAAGACAGAAAGTTAGACAGGACAAGACAAGATGTAGCCTAGGATTTGATGTATCCTATGCCCATTTCTTTACTTTATTTTATGCCGGATAGTCGATATAAAAAAGGGTTACAATCATTTTGGAAACAAATTTTTGTATAACCATATACTTGTATCCTACAATCTAGCCTACTAGTGCACAGTTATGATGTATACATTTTATGCGTGTTAGCAATTTTGTTTTCTTGTCATCTACATTTAAGAGATTTAAAGATGATCTTTGGTAATATCTATTTAAATTGCCACCACGAGAATATTACACAACCTAAATAGGTATGCAGTCCAAAGGTTGTGATTGATGGTACATACCTTGTGATAAATTATGAAAATAACTACAAAGTTACTATCTGATGCTACTTTAGAAGTAGTGCCTCTCTATATTGATTCTCTAATTAGGTGATATAGGAGTAATAATCATCTAATTAAGGTACTAGTGGAGAGGGGTGTCACAACCACAAACCTCAGGCACCAACCCTATTACTGCTTCGCTTCATCCGCCACAGGTGACTAACACAACAACTTCGCTTCCTCCATCGACAAATGGATCGAGTCCTTTGGTTTTACTCCCATCACAACCGCCTTTAGGAGGACTGCTGCCGGGAGCTTTAGCGGGGTTGATATAGTGGGAATAGGTTTGGGAGCAGGTTATGTAGGTCATTTTCTCTTATTCATTTAGAGTTGTGGTTTCTACAATCCTGTTTCTATCGTTTTGCTTGCTGTTTAACGAAAGCATTGTCCTTTCTATTTATTATCTTCGGTGGGTTTTCTTTAAAATGCCAAAATGGAAACCAACAATTTCCAATGAAAAAGGATCGTGGTCTTTTGTGGGTTTAATTTCCATGCATGATTTTTTTTTTTTAGTAAACACCAGGGCAAAGCCTAAAGCAGCCAAAGAAACCACACTACGAGCTGCGAATGAACACCAAGACCTTCAAGGTCATTACACACATGAGCCGAATTAAGTCAATTCAGGAGAGTGAAGTAGAGTTAATCCCCAATTCATGATAATTTGTTTAAATAATGAAGACAAGTACTTTTTGTTAGATAGTATTACACTCCCTCTCCAACTCTATGACCTTTTATACTTATCCTAGTGTAACTAGTATTATTTTAGATAGTTATTCTTGTACCAATCTACTATCGTTGTACCTTAATACATATGCAGCCCTGTACTCATTGTATTTGTAACGTGAATCATATATTCAAAAGCTTACAATTCTTTTCTCTTCCTGTTTCATCACATGGTATCAGAGCTTGTTTAAAAAAAATGGTAGCTTAACAAATCATTCCAATTTCTTCCGCTTAAACTACATCTTCTGTTTCCACAACCAACTATACCTTTGCTATTAAACTAACTCCAAGAAATTTCATTTCATGGAAAACTTAGTTTGTTCCCCTTCTTAATTTTCATAATATGACCCAACTCATTGATGGCTCACCCGCACCATCTACAACAATTGTTTCCTCTACAAATCCGAATGAAACTCTTGTTAATCCTGAGTATACTTCATGGTTTAAACAAGATCAACTGCTGTTATCCTAGATTCTTTCCTCTCTAACTGAAGAGGTATTCTCATATATAATCAGCTACACAACATCATTGAATGCATGGAGAGCACTTGAAAGTGCATTTGGGGCTGTATCACAAAATCGTCAACTACAATTGTATGTTGAACTCCAAGAGCTAAAGAAAAATGACATGGATGTTGCACAATATTTGCAAAAAGAAAAGGCTTTGTCTGGTGAGTTAGCATCAGCAAGTAAAATTCTTTCTTCTTCTAAATTTAATGCGATTATCTATCGCAATATTGGAATGGAATTTTCATCCAATTGTGTCTGCCCTTAACCTTCGGGCAGAACCTGTTACGTTTTCTGAACTTTATAGCCAATTACTTTCCCATGAAATCTTATTGAAAAGCTATGTTATCAATCCCTCTGCTAACCTTGCTTTTCGTCCTACTTCACCCTCACCAAGACCTCCTGTTACTCGTCCAAATTTTATCAAAAGAAAATGTCAGATTTGCGGGTATTTTAACCATACCGCCGATAGATGCAGAAGGCGTTATGCCCCTTGATAGAATGTTGTTCGACCTTACACAAACTTCACCACTAATACTTCCCCTTTGTTCCCGATGGGTGCATCCTCTTACCTAACGCAATGTGCTGATGCTTATTCTGCCCATTATCCAACTCCACCTTTGGCACCACTTCCTCCTCCTGCATAGTGGATTCTAGACAAAGGAGCGACCTATCACATGACCCCGGCCCTGCATCACCTTCAACAAATCCACCCATACAATGGTAATGATCATGTGACAGTAGGTAATGGACATTCAATGCATATCTCCAACACACTTTCTGCCCTTCACGAAATCATACTAAATTGGTGTTTAATAAGGTTTTACATGTACCCAATCTTACCAAATCTCTTCTTTCTGTCTACCATTTTTCCACTGATAATAAATGCTTCTGTTGCAAGGCAAGAGTAACCAGGGCCTGTATGAGTTTTCTTCTAGCCAACCGCAAGCCCACATCCACGCCAAATCTGCCTCCTTTGATGTTTGGCATGCCCGACTTGGTCATCCATACAAAACCGTTGTTTCCTCCATTATTCGTCAGCATGATCTTCCTATCTCTTCCCCAGTTAATTTTACCACAGTTTGTTCTTTTTGTCGTTTAGGCAAACTCGCCAAACTTCCTTTTGCTAGTGTTGACCATTGTACTACTCATCCTTTTGAAATCATTCACTTGGATGTATGGGGTCCTTCCCCAGTACAAAGTAATTTAGGTTTCCGTTATTTGGTGTTATTTGTTGATGACTTTTCCCGTTTTACATGGATTTTTCCATTAAAGAATAAAAGTGATGTGTTTTCTATGTTTAAAGAATTTAAATCATTTGTTAAAACTCAATTTCAGTGTCAAATTAAAGCTTTTCATTCAAATTGGGGAGGGGAATTCCAAAAATTACATCCTTACTTCAAACAACAGGGAATTGTTCATAGAATTGCTTGTCCTTATACACACGAACATAATGGTCTTGCAGAAAGGAAAATTCGACATATAATTGACACCGGTCTTACTCTTCTTGCACATGCTTCCATCCCTTTCAAATATTGGTCGTATGCATTCCTTCATGTTGTTCTTACCATTAATCAAATGCCAAGCACCAGTCTTAAAAATAAAATTCCTTTTGACATTTTATATAATAAAAGTCCTGCTTATATTGAGTCGAAAATTTTTGGTTGCATTGTTTATCCATATCTTCGACCATATAACAAAAATAAATTTTCTTTTCGTAGTCAAGCTTTTGTTTATCTTGGCAAACCACCAATTCATAGTGGAATTTATTGCCTTGATCCTTCCTCTGCGCGTGTTTACATTGTGCGCCATGCTATCTTTGATGAGACAAAATTTTTGTTTCAATTGCCAAACATGTCTCTCACACCTTTGGCTACCAATTCTGCCCCCAACCAACCTTGGATAACATTACAGGTTCCTGCTACTCATGTCTTTGCTTCAGATCAGAGTCCTTCTTCGTCTACAACTCCAACACCAACAGGTATGTGTCTTTCTCCAAATTTATCTGCACCTTCCTCTCCTCCAACTTTATCTTCTTCTCATCACAACTTATCTCCATCCCCTAACCAATTGGTTACCCCAATCCTTACCCGAACAGCCCCCTTTTCCCCTATCCCTTCTACAACGTCATCTCTTGGCCTTCCACTTATTGTCGACCTCTCCATGTATCAATCCCCTTCCACCACCCATCCTCCTGAACCTGACCGAACCCATTCCATGACTCTACGCCCATCCACTATGATAAAGCGCGTTACTCATCTCACCAGCAAATCCATTAACTATCTTGAACATAAGCCTCATACATTCCACCAAGCTAGTAAGTATCTTGAATGGCAAAAAGCAATGTCAGAGGAAATCAATGCATTGTTGTCTACCAATACTTGGGACTTAGTTCCCAAACCTTCTAACACTAATATCATTGCAAATAAGTGGATTTCCAGGATTAAAAAGAAGTCAGACGGTTCCATTGACAGATTTAAAGCTTGCCTTGTTGCCAAAGGCTTTACTCAACAAGCTGGTGTCGACTACAAAGA
This sequence comes from Mallotus japonicus, assembly GCA_949634005.1. Taxonomy (NCBI): domain Eukaryota; kingdom Viridiplantae; phylum Streptophyta; class Magnoliopsida; order Malpighiales; family Euphorbiaceae; genus Mallotus; species Mallotus japonicus. The sequence continues at coordinate 5,360 of CATIWK010662637.1, read as the reverse complement.
AACCTTTAGTCCTGTTGTCAAAGCCACCACCATCAGAACCGTACTAGCTCTTGCTTCTATACATCGATGGGACATTTGGCAAATTGACATATCCAATGCCTTTCTTCATGGTCATCTTTAGGAAACAATTTTTATGGACCAACCTACTGGTTTTGTTGATCCTTCTCGGCCAAATTTTATTTGTCGTATCAACCGTTCTCTCTATGGCCTTAAACAAGCTCCCAAGGAATGGTTTTCTAGATTGGCTACTTTTCTTCGGCATCACAAATTTGTTCAATCAAGAGCAGACTCATCCCTTTTTCTTCGGCGCCAAAGATCACAAAGTGTGTACATTCTTATCTATGTCGATGACATCGTTATCACTGGTTCGTCCACTGCTCAAATTACACAGTTTATTGCCGATCTCCATAAAGAATTTCTAGTAAAAGATTTAGGCAAGCTTCACTACTTTCTCGGCATTGAGGTTTCTTATACTGATGATGGCATTTTCTTATCTCAAAATCGGTATGCTCTTAATTTGATTCATCAAGCGAGCTTACATACTTTTGATTCTTGTAAGACACCAATGGCACTATCTCCGAAACTTACCAAGCACACTGTCAGCAACATCTCTAATGACACCGAATACAGGAGGTTTGTTGGGGCATTACAATATCTTACCATCACTCGGCCAAATATTGCATTCACTATGAATAAACTATGCTAGTTTATGCACAACCCAACCACATTACATTGGCAAGCATTGAAACGGCTCCTTCGTTACATTCTTGGTAGTGCTTATCTTGGCCTTCATTTAACAAATAAATTTTCATTAGACATTACTTGCTATGCTAACAGTGACTGGGGAGGTGACCCCGATGATCGACGATCCACCACAGGCTATGCTATCTTCATTGGCAATTCTTTGGTCTCTTGGCTTGCCAAGAAACAACCAACAATAGCAAGGTTTTCAACTAAAAGTGAATATAAGGCCTTAGCAAATTCAGCATCTGAATTTCTTTGGCTTTGGTCTTTGCTTACCGAACTTGGCTTTCCACCAGTCTCATGCACTCTCTTTTGTGACAATATGGGTGCTATCTACTTGACCTCCAACCCGATATTTCATGCAAGGACTAAACACATAGAGTTGGACTATCACTTGGTGCGCGACCTTGTCTCCAATGGCACTCTTTTAGTTCGTTTTCTCACTACTGCAGATCAGCTTGCTGACTTGTTCACCAAGCCCTTGTCATTGGCTCGGTTTCTTCGTCTTCGCCACTCTCTACCTCTCCAACAGAGCAAGGGCTTGCCGGGGGGTGTTAGATAGTATTACACTCCCTCTGACCTTTTATACTTATCCTAGTGTAACTAGTATTGTTTTAGATAGTTATTCTTGTACCAATCTACTGTCGTTGTACCTTGATATATATGCAGCCCTGTACTCGTTGTATTTGTAACGTGAATCATATATTCAAAAGCTTACAATTCTTTTCTCTTCCTGTTTCATCACACTTTTATGATTGTAAGTGGAAAGAGTTAAGCTCAGCCTAAATTTCATTTACTAAATATTTTTAGCCGGATTATATTTTTTCCTTTTACTAGTATGTATTATGAACTCTTAGCAGAACTCAAGCTTTGTGTATGATAAATAATTTGCTTCTTTTGTTTATAATTATTGTTTTAATCTCAATTAAGTTAATAAATTTATACAATACATAATTAGTAATTACCATCAAAATAATAATTTCAAGTTCATCAAATATATTTTGAAAAAAAAAATATATTATAAACATAAAATTTACCTTCTCGGTAAATAAGCATTAAATAAAAAGCTCTCTTATTCTTTATCATCACATTAAAATTAAGATAGATGTTTTTTATAAAAAAATATTTTTTTTAAATTATATGTATTATTAGGTCAAGTCAAACTTATTTAGGCTGAGTATATATATATATATATATATTAGCTAAAACTCAGCTTGAATTAATTTGGACGTCAAAAAATAAACAAAACTCAGCTCAGCTCAATCTGAATTTAACAAAATTCAAGTCAAATAATTGAAGTTGAACAGATTAAATTTTCAAACTACCATAATTAAAGAAGAAAAAATAGGTCTAAATGATGATTTTTTTTTTAAATCAAAAGAATTTTTATTAAGTAAAGATTAAATCAAACAACAGACAGTCCTCCAACAATGAAGGAGGCTGTAATAAAACAGATGAACAGGTTTGAGAACAGACAGCTTTTACTAGACAATGAACACACCCACTTGCTTTTTTTTTTTTTTTTTGTGAACAACACCCACTTGCTTATTTACTAATATAAGACACAGATAAATCTAATACTTGTTTACCAAAATTAATACAATCCCAAATAACAGCTACAAAATCAGCTTGTAACTGATTTGAAATTATTTAATAACTCAGCTTCCCTTAAAATCAGGGTAGTGCAATGTTTCATTGTTCTCAGTAGCCGGGACTCCCTTCTTAAAGATCATTATTTCATTTCTTTGTTTTCTTTCCTTCTTTATCTTCCACCTCAAACATAGTCCAAAGTTCTTTACGTGACTTTTCCCTTTCCAGGGCCTCAAGTACCTGATTTGCACAAAAATTAATGAAACAAGATTATGATAAATGAATTTAATTATATTGTCATTAATTGTAGCTATAATCAAATAAGTTAAGCAATTCAATTTTGGTTTTTGTTTTATGGGTATTGCAGTTTTTACATCATTTTAGTTGAAGGAAAAAAAAAAAAAGAGGCGTTTGATCTGTAATTTCAATTACCGTGCTTATACATGGCCGACGCTCTGGGGCTTCACGTATACAAGCTACAGCACCAAATATCATTCGAATCATTTCCTGCTTGTTATATTTATTCTTCAATTTGGGGTCAACAAAATTATCATAGTTGCCATCAGACCTAGCTTTTCTCAGCTGTGGCCGTGCCTGTAAATATGTATATAGAGAGAGATGGATAAATAATGTGTTACGTCTGGCCATCACAATTAAATTATCATTTTGTACATCTAAAACACACCCTAGCTAGCTACATAATTTTTAGGATCACTACTCTCATTTTGGACCTTCATTCGTATTATTATACTAATTCATTCATCTTGGAGTGTGATTATTTACTGATTTTTTTTTTCATGTAGATAGAGGAATAATTAAGTACATACCCAGATAGCTAAGTTTTCGTAAGGGCCATAGCTATGATCTTTGGTAGGAGGTTTCCCAGTAATCAACTCGAGAAGCATTACACCAAATGAGTATACATCAAACTTATCAGTAAGCTCCACAGAAAAACATTCAGGAGGCATATAACTGCATTAATTTAGCAAGATTAATTAAAATAAATCATAGGATCTGTATTTTGCATATTTGTTTCAATCTTTAAAATTCCGTAAATTATTTTAATTTGACAATTTCTTTACAATTTTAATATAGTGTGCATTTTAATTTAAATTGATAAAAAAAAAAAGACGTATATATGGCCAACTTAATAAAAATCACATCAAAAACCATATGTACATTTTCTTTATTATAACTACATTGTATATTGTGTGCTAAAATTATAACTAATTGGTCAAATTATAACATTTTTTTTTTGATATATTTATAACATTTTTATTAAATTTTAGAAATTGAAATAAATTTATAATAAACTGTAATATCATAATTTTGAATACCGAGTAGCCAAATAAAAAGTGGAGATTGGTTAACAATTTCCTTTGAAAGATTAACTTTTTTTCTCCAATACATTAAAATCACAATGCCATACCACAAGCAAATTATATATATGAAATATAAAATGTTTTACCCAAAAGTTCCCTTGGGGTATGAGGAGACGTGAGTATCACCATCAGGAAACCATTTTGCGAGTCCAAAATCAGCAAGCTAATAAATATTATCCAATTGTAGATTAACGTGAGATTAACATATTGATCATATTATAATACAAAATATAGATGACAACAAATTGATCATATATTTGTCTGTACATATATAGGATCCTACCTTTGGTTCAAAGTGCTTTCCAAGAAGAATGTTAGCAGCCTTGATATCCCGATGTATAATTCTAGGTGTACCTGAAAAAAATAAATAGAAACAAATGTTTTAAACCTCAAAAAAGATTAAAAGATGAAGGGCATCCAAGGCCTATAATTAAAGGCCACATTTAAATACATAATTCAGAAAACACTCACAGTTTTCGTGCAAATATTTTAATCCTTTGGCCGAGCCTATCGCGATTTTCATTCTGGTTGGCCATTCCATAATTGAATTAACTTTTCCTGCATCTTTGTTTGTGAACTTGTAAGACTAGAAAATATATTAATCCTCCAATCTTGACATAAACATTTGAATTGAATTATTATATCCAACATATTATCCTTTCTTTATGTCTTATGTTATGACTTCAACTAAACTTTTTTATGCAGTAGGGTAATAGTTATTTATTCCTATAGAATAACTAGGAGCAATCAGAAATATCGATAGATTTTTGCGGAATCCAAAGAAAAAGAAATATGAAAATGAAAGAAAAAACAGAGCTACTGTTTCAATTTTATCTATATCCAATTTTATTATCAAAATAATAGATATAGTCATGATAAAATAGGTTAGGTCCATTTACTTTTTCTTTTATTGATTTCTAATCTAATTTTTACAATTGATTTGATTGGACTATATATATGTTCAATACTTTGAACAACAAAAAGAAAAGTGTAAATTGACCAAAAAAAAGAAAAAGAAAAAGAAAAGTGTAACATACGTACCATGCAATTGGAATTCTAATGAATTATTGGGAACGAACTCATAAACAAGAAATTTATCACTCTTTTTCATGCAATATCCGAGCAGCTTAACAAGATTTCGATGATGGAGAGGACCCAAGATTTTAATTTCAGCTTCGAATTCTTTATTTCCTTGTTTGCTCAAGGGTTTAAGCTTCTTCACAGCAACAGCATCCCCATTACCTACTGGAAGATGGCCTTTAAAAACTTCGCCAAAACCACCCACTCCAATAGGCTTGGAGAAATCTATTGCCTTTTCTAGGTAACCATACTCAAATTTGGGTATTTTGGCTCCATTAGCAGGTCGTTTAGTTGCGGGACGCTTTTCAAGATCTGTGGGGGCTGATTGAAAGTTGATAACTCCGAATTGGATCTCTTACCTTGTGGAACCTGCATCGACGAGGAAGCTGGGTGAAAGGGCGGGGTTTCCCCCATAGACACTCTGAAGATTAAGTCAGTAATTGTATAGAGAAAATATAATAAAGCAAATAGAGTAGAGTAAAGGATGATGAAGTGATGATGGAGTGATGGGATGATGTTTGATATAAGAGTATGTGTGAATGAATGATCTCTCCCCCATATGAT
>CATIWK010662606.1:0-10696 GCA_949634005.1 Mallotus japonicus | reverse complement strand
ATAAAACAATTAAATATATTATTATTATTATTATTATTATTATTATTATTATTACATAAAAATTTTAAAATAATAACAGTGTTATTTATTTATATAACAATTTGATTTTAACTTAATATAGTTATAATTCATTACAATTTTGATAAATCTTTTATTTGAATAATTATATGATATTCTTTCAATATTTTTTATAATTAATTTTTTCAACTCTATAACTAATATCATATAAAAAATGTTATGGTCATAATTAATCATAAGATAATAAAAAATCATTAGTTATTTTTAATAAAAATTTTAAAATAATAAAAGTTACATTTTCTTTATATAACAATTCAAATATTACAATCCCAATTAAACTTATAATTTATTACAATTTTAGTAAATTTTGTATTTGAGCTATGGCACTTTATTTCTTTAATATTTTTAATATTAATACTTTTATTTACTCAAAAATTAATTTAATGCAATTTTTTAAGTTCAACTAATAATTAAATGATAAATATTAATTAATTTAATTCTAACTATTTTTTGTTAAATTTTATATAAATATCTAAAAACGATAATTATACTACTTTTCTTACAGAAAACATATTTTTTAACCAATTATATGCTTTATTTTTTAAAATATAATTATAAATACAAGACAATAACAATAAAAATAAAAATAAAAATAATATTATAATTATAGATATGCAAGAAAAATAAAAATTTTAATTAATTTAATTATAATAATTTACTTAATAAACTCTGATTTAATAAGTTTTTAAAAATAATAAAAGTATTATTTTATTTATATGTCAATCTAATTTTTTAATCTTGATAGTGTTACATTATAAAATAGTAATTTATCATAATTTTAATAAATTTTCTTTTTGAACAATTATACAACATTCTTTCAATATTTTTATCTAATTAATAATCTAATCTTACAAACTTGATAGAGTTATAATATAGTAATTTATTACATTCTTTATGAATTTTCTATTTAAATATAACATTTTTTAACATTTTTTATGTTAATATTTTCATAATTAATTTTTTTATAAAATTTATTAATTTTAATTTTAATTATTCACTTATTCGATTTAATATAGTAAGAGACATAAAATTATGTTATCTAATTTGATTTATATTAGATAAAATGTAAGTAAACTTAATTAAAATAGAAAATATATATATTTTTAACAAAACTATTACTAAATTTTAATTAATTTAATTTTTTTAGAAATAAAATAGAAGTTAACCTATAGGAAACATACTTTCAATTAAATTAGAATTATATTTTAATTAATTTAATTTTTATTAGAAATAAAATAGAAGTTAACCTAATTAGAATGAAAAATATACTTTCGATTAAATTAGAATTACATTTTAATTAATTTAATTTTGTTAGAGATAAAATAGAAATTAACCTAATGAAAATAAAAAAACATACTTTCACTTAAATTAGAATTATATTTTAATCTTAGGCTCCGTTTGTTTGCGGAAAATATTTTGTCTTTGGAAAATATTATTTTCCTATGTTTTGCTTGCAACACTAAAAAAGACAATAAATAAGAAGAGAAGACATTGGAAAATAAAAGGGAAGATAATAAATGAGGAGAGAAAACATTGAAAAAAGTATTGAAAAATATTTTCCTATCCTTAAAATGGGAAATCATTTTTCTTTATTTTAAAATAATTTTTCTTTGACTGGTATATTATTTTTCTTTGTCTTATTTTCCCAATACAATCCAAACACTGAAAAATAAGGAAAAATATTTTCCGCAAACAAACGGAGTCTTAATTTTTATTAGAGGCAAAATAGAAATTAATATTGTTAGAATAAGAAATATAATTTCAATTAAATTAGAATTACATTTTTTTATCAATTTAATTTAATTTTTATTAGTAAATGATTAAATTATCTAATTTTTATACAATAATAAGTGAATATTTTTTAATTTTACCTTTGTGTTTGCGCGCGTGTGTGTAAAGTAGAACTTTTGTATACATGGAAACAAGAGAAAAAAGGACGCTGAGTAGGGCACACCCCAGCGCAAATTAGCAAAAGAAAGACTGGTAGGAAAAGTTAAGTTTGGTAAGAAAAATAATGTCAGAGCGTAATAAATAATTAATCTCTAAATTTTATTATAATTATTATTTATTTTTAAATTTTTTTTATTTTATATTTATATTTTATTCAATTCAAGAAAGAGAAAAAATACGATAAAATAAATAAATTTTAACAAATAGATAAAATAAAATAATAAAAACTAAAAATGCCAAAAAAAATCAAGCATATAAATGATGAATTTGACAAGATAATATTATTAATTATTTATTATGATAAGAGTTTGGTTAAATTAAAAGCATGGGATGGGGCAAAAGAGAAAAAGAAAAAGAAAAACAAAAAGATGTAGAAGTTATTGGCAGTGAATGAATTGAGTGTGTGTGTGTGTATGTGGCTCACATGTTTGCAAATTCATAAAGTTAGGTTAGGTGCTGAATGTGACTGATCCCAGAGTATCAGTCAACTCTCTGTCTTTTTCATTTTATTTTTATTTTTATTTTTATATGTAACATTGTCCATAATTCACATGCATCCATATGGTTTATTATTTATTATTATATTTTATTTTATACAATTTTGCTTTGATTATCCAATATTAACAGAATATCTAATAATAATATTCTTTTTTAAGAACAAACACATCTTCCCATCGACCTTTTCTTTATCCCTTAATAAAAAGATTTAATATCAATAAAAATAAAAGTTTAGAAGTTTAATTTTAATTAGAAATACAAATATAGCAGTTTAATGTAACAAAATTTAAAAGGAGAATGAAAATGATTATTCTTTATAATTTTTTTTTAACTTTAATTCGTTCTTTTTTAAGAAAAAAATTTCACTCTTTGGAATATTAAAAAAATTCCATTTTTGTTTACTAAGGGGTTAAAGCTATGTGATAGTTAGTTAATAGCATGCATATGATTAATTATTTGAGAAAAATTAGAGTTTAAAAGGTTCATGACAAGTAGGTCAATTTGGAGTGAAACACGTCATAATAATAATAATAATTAAATGAAGTTTTATTCTTATTGTTAGGGTTACAATTTGTGGATGAAATAAGAGTGAGCATCTAGGAAAGCTCTTGCTGCAATGGAATAATGGAGAAAGCCAATCAATCAATTTGAAAGGTCAATTCTTTCAATTAAAAAGAAAAAAAAAAAAACAAAAGTTGTAGCCTTCCAATGAGTTGCTGAGAAATTATGCAAGAATTGGCTATTCGTATTTTTCTGAAAAATCACTTATTGATGAAAAAAAAATTATTTTTTTTTAAATATCTAGAAACTTTTGTTGTATTAAACAATTGAATATCAATGAATTAATATTGTAGATATAATCCAAATTTGTATCAAATGTAAATTGATGATCTAGAAGGAAGGATATATAATATAAACAGGGTTGAAGTAGGTGCATATGCTTCTCAAGTTGCGACAAATTTAATACCTGAAAAGGATGGAATTAATATAATAGAAATGCTAGTCATTTGGTAATTAGCCTTTTGCTAAATGGAGTTTGTAGCATAGTGAAATGACCTTACTTTTTCCATTTCCTTAGTAGAGACTTTAATTAGAGTTTCATATTTGCACTCTGATAAGAAGAGTTTGTGCATTGAACATATTGATGTCACATTGCAGTATTATTTTATTTTATTTAACATTGAATTGATTGAAGAACTAAAAATTACAAGATCAAGTATTGTCTGCTCATCAAAACGTTTTTGTTTGACATTTGAACTAAATGAGCAATGATGGTGGTTGATGTCTTTGAATGATTAAATTATAGATAATATTCGAATCCTTGACTATATAGATTTGCTTACAGCAACAGGATTTTTCATTTATCTCATAATTCTTGTAGAACGATGGAAGCAGCCAGCAGTTTAGTCGCCATAAATCCATTGCCCTTAAACTTGGGATCTTGATTCCTTTATCGAAACCATGGAAATCAGATCTTCTGCTTAGATGATTTATTAGCCGAGGTAAACTCCACTTTTGGACTTTTTGAATAAATTCAAGATGTTTATACTTTTATAATAAAGTCCCAAGCATCAAGAACCAACTTTCTATTTTGATGTCACAAGTGTCAGCATTGTTGAAAATTCCTTTGAATTTTGAGGAACATCATCATGGTGCACATAAGTTTCTAAGCAGGCAGGCAGGCAGCCCTGTATCTGAGTCATAGCATTCCAATTTTGAAATCTATCCAGAAATCCATGTTCTAATCTTATAAATCAACAGTTAAAGTCAAAGACAGGAAGAATGAGCAAAGAGGCCAAAATACTATGTCTATAAAGCCTAAAAGGCACATTTTCAAAGTTTAGGTAGCTGCTCTGCTCTCAAGTTAACACTTTGGCAGACAATACAATGTTCAAAGACTCCAAAAGGGCATGATAACTCTAAACTTGCAAGGAACCCATTTTGTTAATGTTCAGCTGCAAGAACATTAATAACGAGAACTACATTTTGATGTCAAACGAATTGCTAGAGAAGTTGAAACTTGAATCTGAACTCTTAACAAAAGAACACCAGAGAAGTGCATTTCCATGCCCCCAGGATTAAGACAGAGGTGGGGACTCCAACCGACCATTAGGTGATTTCTCTATTGAACAAGAAATCATGCTGGCTGATGACCCCATATTTCTTCCTACAACTGGCAACTAACTCAAAATGATGAGCACAATTCACCTTTTCCCACCTAATAAAAATTCAGTACAAACCCGGATTTAGAAGAAATGTCAAAACTTTCCAAATGGAAATTATTAGAATCCAATTTGTGCCCAAAAAGCTACCTAAAGTTTGGGTGGGTGGGGAGCTGCTACGGGGGTGAGGACCGTCCCTGTAGAAAACAGCAAGGATAACGACCCAGGTGTGTGCACATTGAAATTTGAAAGAACTCTAACGGGGATGATGCCTATCTGCAGTTTTTAGTATTTCTTTGTTGACTTCATGAGAAGTTTGCAGGAAACTATCATAGGCAGATATCAAATTATCAACAAAATCATTGAAGCGTACAAGATTAAGCAGCCATTTCCATAAAGCAACATTCAGCATATCCAACATATAATCTACTCATATCCAACCCAGAAGGGTGACTATAAGAGAAGAAACAACTACTAAAGATGGGTAAAGTCCTGAAACAAGGTGTTACTTTAAAAAAGAAATCAATGTGAACATAAAAATGGTGTGAGGCAGCAAGGAAACTAATAACTGAGTACATGATGGATAGATTAGAACTACATTGTATCTAAGTTTCCTTTGGAGGACCCTTCTTTGCAGCCTCTGCTGCTGCTTTCTCTGCCTCAATCTCAGCAACAATAGCATCGATCTCTGCTTCTTCAAGTTGCCGCAGGCCATGTTCCTTTGTCATCACAGCGATCTCTATGTTCTTCCCTCCACTCTCAACAACCTAATAGTAGAAATAGAAAAACATAAACCATAATGCAAAATAACTAGAAATAAATGCTTTCTGTTCTTGTAGCCAATCTCATGCAATTATGGAAACACAAGATTGTAAAGCTAATTAATCAGAAGAAGTTAGAAACAGCTAGTCCCTCAGCCTCTTAACAGATGATGGGAATCATTAGCAAACACACCATTTTGCGAAACAAGCACCACATGCTAAGTTGATAAGTTAATGCAGAAAAACACAATTGCACATAAATCATTGTTCATCAACCATCAGATATGTAAGCCAACACACTAGAGAAGTTACATGCAACTGCCCTCATTTTGCATTAAAACTTATCATCTACGACAAGCCTTACATGCCACAAATTTCCGTCGTCCTAGCAAAACTTATTTATAATGCAACCTTTCTTGGATCATCATCTGAAGTATTTACATTGTTCATTTAATGCGTGGCTGCAAGTCAAATGAAGCAAATTTGATTTCAACTTGCTTGAATCCTCATCTAGCAGAATACTGTTCTTATGCCACAACCATACCTTTGTTGTTTGAGTATAGCCATCTAGACAATGCCTCCTGCTAAATACTATTAAGTAGAAGTAAACTTCAACATGTGGATATATATATATATAAACACTATCAAGATTTTTCTTAGCCATGTCCAAATTCTCAATGATAAGTAATACTACTTTGATCATTAATGGAAATGAAAAAGACATTCGATAAAAAAACTTTCATTGAGAACAAACATAGAAAAGCATATTAATAATTTGATCTAGACAAATGCCTCCAGATAGGTTCAACTATGAGTTTGGACAATTACATCTTGATCATTGTTTGCCTTCATGTTTTCTTACAAATTAGCATTGTACCAAAAAAGAAGATTTTTAACCTGACAAAAACCTGAAATGGTTTGAGTATTACCACCTCAACAATTGTTTTGAGTTACATTCCAAGTGCAAAGGTACTGGTCCTACTCTTACAATGTAAAAGAGATATATCTATTGTTCGAATGATAAATTAATCTTAGCAACAGATGCCCAACAACATGATAACAACTTGATTACATTTGATTTTGAGCTAAATAAACATGTGAATCAAACCATTCGCACATGAATGAAATAATTAAATTCATTAGCAAGCGAACTCTTATGTTGGTATCTTGTTAATTCATAGACATTTTAATTGTAGAATATATAGTATGAAAATATAGTTTAGAATTCAATTGCTACATCTACTATTTATATAAACTTAGGCTTAAATTACACCAGTCTTATGGAAGATGAATTTTGTAAGGTTCTACATATCAAGTTTAGATTTGCAAACAAATCCCATAATGAGGATCAGAAATGAAGGGGAATTTGAACTTGACAATAACATTGGCATTTATGATGATACATTCAAATGCACCTCCATCTCAAATGCATGACTATCAAACAGAACCCATAAATTTTATAGAATTTTTCTAAAAAAAAAAATTTAAACTTGCATGACCACCTCAGGTGATTGCAGATGCCTATTCAACAAATGTACACTAGTTTTACAAAAAAAATTGGACCAAAGAACATCAGAACCTTCAGCATCCCCCACATTAGATATTCTAAAATAATACCAATATATAATCAAATACAGCTGCACTGGACACATTCATGTAATCATATGGAATGTAGAAGCAAGAGTGGACCAATAAAAAATTTGACTTATACTGGGCAAACTGAATCAATCTCATAAAAAAGATTTTGCTTAAAAAGAAGATTGGTTCAGCAAGACACATCAGGAATCCACCAACTGAGACAGACCAATTACATGTTTGTATAAATAGTATTTATAATATATGATTGTGAATCACACATGTTAAAACAAAGACTTGTACACAATGTGCAAAGAATAATGAAGAACAAATACTTCTTTGTGCTCATCAAAGTAATTGAACAACAAGAAAAAACAGCAGGGTGCTGGGGGAGGGGGCCAGAACCAATAACCAAAAAAAAAAAAAAAAAAAAACAAAAATCATCAAACACAAACACAAGCGCATTGGAATCCAAGTAGGGCATGAAAATTTGAACCAGATTAAACAGATTATCAATTCTCGAGCGATATAAATGATAAAAAATGTGACTGCTACAACCATCAACCAGGAGAAAAAAAAACAACGTTAACCACTTTGTTGTATGTAATTGTATAATATAAGAGTACGTTATTTCTCCTTTATGAAAATACACACACATGTTCATTAAAAAATATTCATAAAATGTGATATAAATATAAATGATAAAAGAACCTGCAGCTGCCATATGAACAACTAGTGTAGCAAAAGTCACTACTAAATTAGCATCATGCAATATGGTTTATTAAGCCAAAAATAATATCAATTCCGCCTCTCTAACTATGTGTTAAGTTGAGACTAAAAGCAGGGACCTGAGAAATTTCCTTTATTCAATACAAATGTGGTCAACAAGTTCAAAAGAAATGAGGAGAAAGAATAATTTCTTAGCAAGCTATAAACAGCATGAACCAATATTCATTAAGCTTTTGTAGTCTTTATTGCACACATATTCACATAAGCATACAAGTTAAAACCCAAACCATCAACAATATACAATAACAAATCAGCACACAACAATTTACCGTCATCCATGATTAAATCAAACAATGACCAATTCTATAAGCCAAATCACACGATATAACAGAAACAAGCAATTTGCACATTTGGTGTTAAGTCTATACAAAAAAACGTAAGAAATAACTTACTTCAAGCAGAGCACGAATAGTCAACTTGACAGTTTCTTGACCAGAAGTTTCCTTATAATTCTTTTCAAGAAACTCACGCATTGAATTCGAGTTTCTCCCAGTAGCATTAGCTTTCCAAGCTGAAAATGCTCCAGATGGATCAGTCTGATAAAGAGATGGAACACCAGTGTATGGATCAAAACCAACAATTAAGGTAGAAAGTCCAAATGGTCTCACACCACCACTTTGTGTATACTTCTGTTGAAGACCAGCAATATAACGTGTTATATATTCAACAGTCACAGGATCCTCAACAGTAAGCCGATGGCTCTGGCATTCAACACGGGCCCTGTTGACCAAAACACGTGCATCTGCTTTCAACCCAGCACACACCAGTGCGATGTGATTATCCAAAGAAACAATCTTCCTCACCGATCTGCAAACAACGATAATGAAAATCTGGTGAACATGAACTGACAAGGAAGCATATCAGATATTTGATGTAATGCAACTACACAACAGCATACACAAAATCATGGTTCACCTCTGGCACTGACAGAACCTGACTAGGACAATGACCATGTTATATTACATGGTTTGAGCGTTTAAGTTAGGAACTCATACCAAGATACAAGGGATAATACAAAATAGGACAACAGTTAAGACTATCACCATAGAAGGAGAAAACTATAACCCTGAAACAAAGATCCTAACTTAAAAAAGGTTTAGACTTCAGTGTACTAGTAGATAAATGCAACAAAGGTTAATTAATTCGATTCTGTTGGTTAATTAAGTGCAATGGGTGCATTCAAAACCCTACATCAAAATTCTCCATTATTATTTTTTTGTCACGCAGTTTCCATCATTAACAAAATTCGCAAACCTAAGATCAGACATTCGATCATATTTAAAAGAAGAAAAGAATCAAAACAGCAAATACCTAGCATCTTGAAGTTTAGCGGTGGATTTCTTCTCAACGCCGAGAACGACGACGTCAGTGCCCCGAACACCGACGGCGGCGTTTCCTTTACGGACGGCTTCGAGAGCGTACTCTACTTGAAATAAATGTCCATCCGGAGAAAACACTGTAATTGCGCGATCGTATCTAGCCATTGTCTTCTTCTTCTTCTTCTTCTTCTTCTGCTGTTGTAATTGCAGGGTGCGATCTGGTTTTTGCCTTTGCTTTTTTAGAGGAACAATTCGACTTAGAGGACAAGCCACTGATTGTACTCAGGTATTCGTAGCAAAACGATGTCGTTTTTTGTTTTTATTTTTGTTGAATTGACTATGTGGGCTAGTTTTAGTTACCCATTATGAGATTGGGCTTTAAGGCCTAACTGCTTTTTTTTTTTTTGGGAGGGGAGGGGGTTTTTTTTTTTTTTAAAAAAAGGGATAATGAATTCATAAATCTTATAAATTGTCAAAATTTTCAATTAAGTCCTAAAAGAATTTTTTTTTTCAATTGAATCCTAAAAGTATTAAAAGTAGGGATAATGAATTCATAAGTCCTATAAGTTGTCAAAAATTTCAATTAAGTCCTAAAAGATTTTTTTTTTTCAATTGAGTCCTAAAAGCATTAAAAGTGTTTCATGTTAGTCCTCTTCCATTATCTCAAACGGAATCGCTGACGTGGCAATTGGACCCCACCCAATGCACTGACGTGTGCAGCCAACTCATCAATAACAAATAACATACAAGTCCTATTAGTTATCAGAAATTTCAATTAAGTCCTAAAAATGTCGGCACAACCGTTAACTGCGGGGATAATTGAGTCATAGTCGAGAAGGTCAATTTGGACAGTAGTGCGAACGGTATAGCCGCGTTGGGCAAGACAACATAACACACTTAAGCAATTAAGTTAATTTCTCAAGCAATAACTGCTGATGAACCTAGCGATTTTACTGGTACAGTTTTGATTGTTAAAAATTGTACGTTGATGATTTTTCAATAATTTTTGGAAGATTTTTCAATGTATGTTGATGATGATCCATGATATTTGAAACAGAGATATTGTGGAATGGTTTTGTTTCATGTTAATTAGGAGAGAAACAATTTTAGGACTTGTTTGAACTTTTTGATAACTTCTAGGATTTGTAGGTTATTTGTCATTGATGAGTTGGCTGCACACGTCAGTGCATTGGGTGGGATCCAATTGCCACGTCAGCGATTCCATTTGAGATAACGGAAGAGGACTAACGTGAAATGCTTTTCATGCTTTTAGGACTCAATTGAAAAAAAAATTCTTTTAGGACTTAATTGAGATTTTTGACAACTTATAGGACTTATGAATTCATTATCCCTATTTTGAACTTCTAGTCAATGTGCTTTAATAATAAAATTCTGTGCAAATAATGAAATTCTGTGTTGCATCTTTTGGGACAGGAATTGCTTCAATTTGTTCTGGAACATGTTGAAGATAAGAATGTAGAAGCACTTCTTGAGGTAGAGGAAAACAATGGAGATCTAATTGCACTTACTGTTGCTTTTGTACTTTTGTAGATATTCAAGTTAT
>CATIWK010662490.1:0-16202 GCA_949634005.1 Mallotus japonicus | reverse complement strand
TTCTTTTTTTAATGAGTCCCAAAATTTGTATTGTTATTGTTTAAATTTAATTTTTTGAAAAAAAAAATAATCGAATGGTTAAAGTTTATGGTATGACAAAAAAAAATTGAAAATTGAGAAATCTATTTTTTTTTTAAATTGGGAGGTCATATGACCTTAGCATTGATGGACTGCATAATAGGGGACAATCCTATATTTTTAAATCGATGAAAATAGGAATCGAACCCTGCACCTTAAGACATTCTTAGAGAGAAATTATCACTTAACTATTTTCTCAGGAAACTAATTTTACTCTTTACGAGATGTCCTGATCGATCGGGCATGGTAGGTTGTTTAAATATAATGTCAACACAAGTCAAAAAAATGGCCATTAAATTTCAACCAAAAGATGCTTGCACAACATGTCTAAGGAATCGAACCACTACACATGGCAGTAGGCTGTGCATCGATAATGGGTCATTTTCACCATTATAAATACGTGATAAATTCATATACAAAGAAGCTTATGGTTATGGGAGGCAAAACAACGGTAAGCACAGACTGAAGCAGACAGTCATTAATTTTGTTGGTCATATATATATATGATCTTGTCGGAAAATATATACATAGTGTTAATTAACGAGTAATTAAGAGGGTGGTTTAGATAATACTAGTATATGTATAGTACTAATGGATTTTGATAATACATTAATTACAATTAATGTGGAAGTGAAGTTCTAGTCATAGTCATAAGAATATTCAAATATATATATATTTGGATATTGATTGAGCTGATTGAGATTAATTATCAACCTAAAACTAATAACTAAGTTAATCACCCATGTGCATACTAATGGATTTTGGTTATGAGAAAACTAGAACTAAGAAATGTGATTGGAAAAAAAAAATAAGATAGTAATAAATGCATGGTCAAAGCATGCAATGTTTTGTATGTGCATGTAACACACACATACACCATTCCATTTAATAAGTTTTTTTTTTTTTTGATATATCATCAAAATGAAAAAGAAAAATAACAATTCTACATGTATATAAATGTTGTGTGCATTAGGGTTAAAATACAATTAAATCAAATCATATGCGATTTAATTGATATTAGCACTTGTGAAAAATTTATGGAGATTTTATATGCGAATTTTCATATCTATCATTCAATAAAAATTTATCATTTTTACAACGAGATATTAAAAAAAATAGCTACATGATATTATGTAATTCAAGGGGTATTAGATCACTTATGAATAACAAATAAAATTGCGTAATATTCAATTACACTTTTTTTTCTTGTAATTTATGTTTTGTTTAAGGAATTAAAATTCAATATCTTTGGTTCATGATTGCTATGTAAATTTGTTTTAATTCATAATTTTGTAATTAATTTTTGTGGCAAATTACTGCTCATAAATACAAAAATTGAATATAAATTCATTGGTATATCTCAACAATAATTTTTTTTTTATATAAAATTTTCACTGTAGAAATATTAGTAGATGGTTTGTAAATGCAAGGATTTAGATGATTATTCTTCAGAAGAAAAAAAACTACTTAATTAGATGAAACTACACATGATGTAAGAACAATTAAAAAAAATTAAAAGAAATATTAGAGATAATCATATGATTATCATATGTATGTGAATTGAAACCAAAATTAACGGGGAGGCAAATGCGGCGGAAGACAAGTGAGACCACCACAAAGGAAGAAAGGAACTCTCTCTAACACGTCATTACAAAAGTGACGTATCAAATCATTTCATTCTAAATTATATCATAATAATTAAATTAAATACAGACTATATTTTATATCATATTATATAACACATTAAATTCATATGATTTATATATATATATATAAATGAGGTGTAGAATTTTTGTTAGGTCTGTTTTTTAGTGTATAAAGGATGTTATAGAAAGTGTGACGGCT
This sequence comes from Mallotus japonicus, assembly GCA_949634005.1. Classification (NCBI taxonomy): domain Eukaryota; kingdom Viridiplantae; phylum Streptophyta; class Magnoliopsida; order Malpighiales; family Euphorbiaceae; genus Mallotus; species Mallotus japonicus. The sequence goes on along the minus strand of CATIWK010662490.1, from coordinate 14,279 downwards.
TCATATTCCTCTTACACCAATAATTTCATATACCCTTAATTAGTGTACCATAACCCTCCTCCTACATTACCGCATTTGCTTGATCTAACAGTTAAGGCTCTTCAGACATAACGAGTAGGATCAACATCAAGTTCCTTTTTCTCTTTCTTTTTATCTAATTTTTAATGACAAAAAAATTATTCTCTTATATTTACTTTCCATTTTCTATATAACAATTTTTTTTTAATAAAAATGTTATATGACCTAATTAACTTTTATATTTCCACGTTAGCTTGACTTTTTCGATAGAACTAGTATTGAGTTCCTTTCTCTCTTTCTCTTTATCCAATTTGTAATGGTTTTAAAAAAAATTATCCTCTTATATTTACTTTTCATTTTCATATAACTATTTTTTTTAATAGAAAGGTCATATGACCTAATTAACTTTCATATTATCACATTGGTTTAACCGAACAATTAAGGTTTTTTTGGATATAATGGGTAGAATTAGTATCGAGTTCCTTTCTCTCTTTTTTTTTATCCAATTTGTAATGGCCAAAAAAAAATTATCCTTTTGTATTTATTTTACATTTTCTATTTAACAATTTTTTTAATAAAAAGGTCATATGGCCTAATTAACTTATATATTGCCGCGTTGGTTTGACCTAATAGTTAAGGCTTTTCGGATATAATGGGTAGAATTATTATCGAGCTCCTTTCTCTCTTTCTCTTTATTCAATTTGTAATGGCCAAAAAAAAAAATTATCCTCTAATATTTAATTTCCATTTTCCATATAACAATTTTTTTTTTAAATAGAAAGGTCATATGACCTAATTAACTTTCGATGGATTGCACAATATGGACAGTTTTTCTTTTTTAAATTGACGATGACAGAAATCGAACCCTATATTCAAAATATTTTTGTTATTTTTAATCATGCTTTAATTTAATAGACAATAAATACTTGTAATGATAAAGTAACTTTAAATGTGCATACTAACTAAAATGAGAAATATAATGCAATCCTTCATCTTATCAATTACCTATTTTTCTAAATTTATGAGTCGTGATTTCTGACAATTCTGGAAAAAAATACTCAATATTTATTCTAAAAATGTGTTTTATTTAAGATATATATTTATTATAAATTTATTTATTTAGTAATTGTTCAATATAAAAAATATATTTAAAATATATAATATTTATTTATTATAGTGGATCCACTGAGCGAAAGCAACTATAATTCTATTTATTAATACTATTTTTTGTTTAGAAAATTAAAATACTAAAATGGTCCAATGATGAGTTGCACATGAGGTCATAGATTTTGCCCTATGAGATATTGACAAATCAGTTATGGAGATGGGAATAAAAAAAAACCCAGATGGAATCCTCTAGTGTTAATTATAGTGTTAATTATTTGGAAACTTGTTATTATTTGCTAATCCAAATCATTTCTGATATATGTCCTCCAACAGGAAGAAGGGTTTTGATGTCAACATTATATTTATGCCTGTAATTAACAATAAATACAACTAATTATATATATATAATTTCAATAGTTATCCAATTATTTATTTATATATCTTGCTTAATAAGTTGACACTAAGAATATATATTTTAATTATTTTAATAATAATAATGTCTCTATCGGTCTATTGAATTTCGACTAATCCAACTCGATTTAACTCGAATCACAATAACAACAAAACTTTTCTAATAAACTATTTAATACTACTACATATGTCGCAATTCAAATATGAAACGTGACTTAATAATAATGTATTTTTTATCTGAATTAGCGATATTCAGAGTCTACTAAACTCTAACAATGTAACTTTAGTTATACACACTAATGTTTATACTATATAATTAGTGATTGGTCAATTAAAATAATAACTATATGCATATGGGAACAACACAGGAATTAGCATTCTTCTTCTATTTCTTATGTATCTTTTTTCAATTATTTTTTTTTTTATCACATCATCAGTCAACAATGGTATAGCATAACAAGGAAGCTACATATGCGAGTTATAGTTTTCCTTTTTAATTCTTCTTCTTCTTTTATTATTATTTTTTTTTACATCTGTAGGAAATTTATAGGAAAATTTCTAGGAAGATACACATATAAAGAAATTCCAAATAGTTGTCAAGAAAATCAATATAAAAAGAACCATTAATTCAAAAAGGCCATACATAATTCTTTATTTTGTTTGTATATAAAAATCCATATGAAAAGAATTTATTTAAAGACCACAAATGACCAATAAAGAGAGATAGAGATTCTAGGAACTGCTTCAAAAGACGAGGCATGGAAAAAGATGATGTCGATGATAATCCAATAAAAGAAACTTTTTTTCATAATTTAAAAAAAAAAATTATTGTGATCATAAAAACAGGGCAACTTTTGATATATTTTTGTTTAAAATCATATTGATTCTATACGTTAATGTAATCTTTTTCAAAGAAAAGTTAACGACATTAACTTTATTACACCTTTTGAAAATTGCGGTTTTGTAAAGAGATATAGTTAGTGACTCATAACGTTATCAGAATAAAGAAAAAATTCAAAAAAAAAGAAAGGGATGTGCTTGGATGGAGCAGTAGGATTTCTTTTGAACATTAACATCTCACCTCTTGTTTATTATTTTGGATTCAAATTATGATATAATGTTTACTATTTTTATAGTTCTGTTCGTATTGAACTGAATTAAACAGAGATTTCAGTGCACTTTCAATGCTATTTCTCAAAAATCAAACTCAAATACTTGGAAAAAAAAAGATTATCCACTTTAGCAGTTTGATATTATTATCCCTTTTCTGAAATCCACTTCTTCTTCTATTATTTTAAATTAGGGAATGGGGTCTCTCGCTAGAGAATCATATCCTTAATTGTTAATTCATTTAAGATATATATATACACACTGTCTTTTTATATATTAATGAAATTCCAACAAATGTGAGTCTGATATAGTTTGAAAGGAATTTTGAAATATATAATTTAAAAACACAGTACCTCCTGCAGGTGTTGATATCGGTAGTCATAACATATGTTACTATACACAAATCTACACCAACACTGACCCAGTTTGGTGATGCAATTACACCCAATTTTTATTATTATTTTTTTTTTGTAATTACTTTTTGGAATTCAGTTTGAAAAGAAATAAAAAAAAATATTTGATGTTTTAGTCAAAATAACTATGAATTTAAAAATTGAATTTTCATAGTATTACTAAATTTGCTCATATATATATTTTTTTAAATTCTTTATAATTAATAGTTGATCGTTGATGATTAATAATTAAGGATCTGTTTAGTTCAGTTGTTTATATCAACTGATAGTTGTTGCGGTTAGCTGATAGCTGATAACTTATATATATGAACCGTTTAGTAAAATTATGTTAGTTGTTATTATTAGTATATCAAATGGCCATTAAGAGTATAAATTATTTTTAAATATAATTTAATAATTTTTTTTATAATTATGTAAATTATATAAAACATATATAGTATCATTTTTACTTTATTTATTATTAAAATTATTAATAGAAACTATTTGAAAATTAATATTAAAATGTAAACACTATTAATATATTTTTTAAAAAAATATTATAGATATAAATATTATAATTATTCAATTGCTAGCTATAATTTAAAATAATATTAATTTTATTATAAATTATAAAAAATTAATTATATATATTTAATTTAAAATTAAGCTAGTTGTAATTAATTATTTTTAATAAGGGTAATATAGTCTAAATAAAAAAATAGATTTAAATAAGCTATTAACTAATGAGAAAAAGCTTCAAAATGGAACTGATTAAATCTACCAGCTGCTGATTTGAGAACCTTACTAAATACTTAAAATGTAGCTGATTGAGGAAAAACTACTATCAATTATCTAGATCAACTAATCCAAACACCTCCTAAACAAAAATTAACGTAAAGTGAAAAATAATTTAGTAATTTGAATTGTAATTTACAAACACGTGTAAAACCTTTCTTGTAAATGGATTCTTTTTATAATTACTTTTTTAAAAGAATTTTAGATGCAATTTCATTATTACTGATAAGGAAGACACATGCACCTGCCATGCAACTTCTCATGGCAATTGGTAAGTGTGCAGAAAATTCTTCATCCGGAATTGCATTATAATCCAAGATAAATTCATTGTATAACGTGCTTCATAAAAAATGTGTTGTGTATATAATAAATGATACCTGGCATTACCTTGCAAGAACTATTTTTGTTTAAGTAATATTTTAAATTTAATTATATAATTATTGAGAATTTTTTATCATTTTTATGATTCTGTCCTGAATCGAACTGGATTAATCACGATTTAATAGATATCGAATATAAATAGATCAGAAAAAATAAAGTATATATATAGCCCTACCTCTTGTCAACAAAGCTACTATAATAGGAGTTTTATCTAATTAATTAAATGGTATTGTAGAGCATATCTTATTTATTAATTAAGTAAAGCAGGTAGCAATGGGAATTTTAGAACAATAATGTGCAATTGAAAGGTGATTTGGAATAGCACAGCACTCTCAAAGGATAATACATTATTGGTCAGAGACATTAAATTTTTTTTATAACTTTATGTCTTTTTCAGGTTACATGACAGGAAAAAATTAAAAATTAAAAACTTTGGAAAATGTATCTACATCGAAAGATTCTGTTGATAGCTTGGAAACATAGGAAATTGTTTACTACAAGTATAAGCATCCTTGATCACATAAATTGCAGTAGGCCTGTTATATGTGATTGATATATATACATGATGAATATCCAGTACTTTCCTATTCACCTATCAATTTTCCTCCTAAAATCAATAGGTTTATTAGAGTAGAAAATTCAATTTTTATGATCTTTTAAAAAAATTATTCAATTTTTTAGATTTTGACATATATATATATATATATATATATATTCTAATAATATTCAACAAATTTAGTTCAAAACCCATTTAGTTTTTTTTTTTTTTTGAGAAAACAAAACACCCATATAGCTAAAAATCAAAAAATAGATATTTTATTTTTAATGAATTATTAAGTTTATAATTGATTGTAAGGTGAAGTTACAGGTTCGATCTCCCCCTCCCCTTACCTCCAAGTTGTTAAAAAAAAAATTATAATTGATTGTCATTTTAATGAGTTTTATGCTATATATATATGTGATATTGTTGTGGGTTCTAGAATATTGCCCTTGTACATCTCAAGCTAAATCCATTTTGTTCACTCCTAAAGCGGTCAATAAGAAGTGATCAAAGCAAAATCAAGTAAGAAATATGAGTTCATATATACCTTCCCAAGTTAGAACCATAAACAAAAAAGACATAAATTACATTTTGTGCATATATAGCAAGAAAATGATTATTTTTGGGAGTATTAACAATCTTATATTGCTAGTTTTTTTTTAACAATCTTATATTGCTAGTTCAACCAAGGATTTTATAGCTCTAAACAATTTATTAAGGTCAAATTTGATGTTTCACAAATGCCACCTTAGAATTTTTTGTTTGGTTTTTGGCCAAACTGAATGTTTAAGTTAATTTTATCAAATATTTATGGGATAATTACATTTTTGGTGTCCCAACTTTTCAGTTTTTACTATTTGAGTGTCTAATCTTTTTTTTATTGCAATCAAGTGTCTGAACTTTTTTTATTGTTATTTGAGTGTCTCCAGCTAATTTGATGCTGACTGGGTGCTTAGTCAGATCAAACAGGACCCACTTTTATCTCAGTCATTAATCATATCATTTGTCACATGTGTTGCATTATTTAAAGGACAAAATTACCCTTATTCAGTCACTCTTCATGTCTGCTGCAAAAGTTACTGTTGAGGTTATTTTTGTCAATTCATAAGACTGAATAAATGTATTTTTATCCTTTAAATAATACAATACACGTGGCACATGACATGGCTAATAACAGGGATAAAAAGTGGGTCCAGTTTGATTTGACTCAGCACTCAGTTGGCTGGAGACACTAAATTTGTATACTTTTCAAAAGTTCAGACACTTGATTGCAAAAAAAAAAAAAATTAGACATTCAAATAGCAAAAACTGAAAAGTTTAGACACCAAAAATGTAATTATCCCAATATTTAACTTAACTTAAATAATTATATTAAAACCAACAATCATTGAGATTAGCTGGTAAGGAACTATTTTTACTTAATCGACTTTTTAAATTTAAATTGTGGTATATACAGTTACGTTAAATTAGTTGTAAAATTTTTTTACTGCTTTTATAATTTTGTTTTGTTCGAAAAAAAATTAGTTAAAGTTGGTTGAATTATAAATACTGGTGGTTCAAACTAAAAGAAAATATATTTATATCAAATTTTAAAAAAAAAACAAACAAAATTTTGAATTTTACACTAGTAGGTCAAATCAATAACCTATAGAAGAATCATATCCGATAAAAACCATTAGAAATTATCAATTTTTTAATCCTTCATCATTACATACCCATTTCATCAAACACTTTCAAGATCAAACACAGTGCACAAACACACACTATACACATGCATCTACAATTCGAATTCTGAATCTTCTACTCCAAAAGCTTATGATTTTATTAGTGCAAAACTAAAGAGGAAAATATACATATAATATAAGATCTCCCCATGTGGTGAATGCATACAACTGTCGGCTAAAGCAGCCTCCATGGGATGATTGGATCATTTAATTGGAAATTTTTTTTTTTTTTTTTTTTTTTTTTTTGGAAAAGAAAAGAAAAAGAAAAGGAGAAATGGTGATGTGGGTGTGATTAAGAATTGAGAAGTTGGATGTGACAAAGAAATTAAAGGTAGAATTCTAGAGGAGACAGGTGGCTAAACATAACAAGTTTGCTTGGTGGAAGTTGAAGATAGAAAGCGTGTCTTGGAGGTTTAGGGCATTAATATTTCAATTCAGTTATATATTTATATATATATAGCCGCAAATGATGAGAAACAAAAAGCAAAGAAACTGAGAAGAGCCCCCACATGCACAGAGAGGCAGAGAACTACAGCACAAAAAGAAAAATAGAAGAGAAGAAAAGAAAAGAAAGCAAGTGATATAGTGTTCTTGGAAATCAAGTCATTAATTAATCATAGATAGAGTCCTGAGTGTTAGTTGAGTTTATTTTGTATTTTAATATATTAATATGGAGTGCAAGTAATTTGATTATATAAATTTAAATGAACTTGTTGGAGAATATATTTTACATTGAAAATTTATAAAATAATCAAGGGTTTTATAAGTATTGTAAATTAGACTTTAACACAAGTCAATCGGTTTTGTATTACATGAGCTCAACTCCATTTATAAGTCTACATGTGTGAGCGGGTTTGGCCTGTTTTCTTAATTTTCCGGTTGTCTGTCTGAATGTCCAGTTCCAACGGTCTGGTCCGATATTACCGTTGCCTTTCAATTAAAAAAAATACACAAATTTCAAGTGTCAACTGTCAAATCCCAAAATGATCAAAAGCTTATAAGTGGTCTAGATTAGGCACATGCCGTAGATTCTTAATAGAACCGCACGTCATAAAGTAATTTTTGTTTAAAATTAATTATACAGATAAATGATGTTATAAATGTTTTTGGAGAAAAATTGTCATTAGACCACTCTCATGGATGGTTTATTTTGTATTTTATCAGTTTCAATTCATTCAATTTGTTGGAGATGTGAATGAATCTCAAATCTGAAAAGTATAAAGATATAAACGATATATAAGTAGTGTAAACTGAGTTTTAATATAAACGTGGGTTTAATTCTATTTTTATGTTCATTGGAGCAGGGATGAACCGACACTACTCTCAAGATAGAGTTTCTTCTTAATTTTTAGGAACATTAGATCTTCTTAATTTTTAGGAACATTAGATCTTATCATATTATAATTTTGATTAAAAATAAAATAAAAATTGTAGCTTATTGCAGGAAAAGCACATGAAAGAATTATTTCAAAGAAAATTATTCAAGACCCACATCTTGTCAATCCATATATATATATATATATATATATATATGTATTTGCGTGGATATAGAATTCTCCATCCATTATTTTTGGTTGATAAATATTATAGATTTTGTTGATGAAAACCCTAGCTGCAGTAGCTAGCTGCAGCTTGCTTACAAAATCAACGGCTAGCTGTTAAGTCTTTTTGTTTTGTACTATACTAATGCTACTTCTTGATCATGAAATTGAAAGCTATCTTTCAACTGACCACTTCTGTTTCAATTTTCACAATATATATCACATTCTTGCCCTACTAATTGATAAAAATATCTGTTTTTAATTGTTCTACGTTAATGTTTTAATTCCATTCTAATTATTTATTTAACCTTTTTCACCATCCAATAATAGAGAGTGAACCTTATATTCAAAATGGTTGCTTTCATGAAGAATGATACATTTTGTATTCGTGATCTTTAAGTAAAAGTGAAATGATTCTTAGGACTATGATGTCTTGAGCTTTGATCGCCAACAATAGCTCCAAAAGTAGTAGGAGGAGTTGTTTTTATTGTAGTTAATTCCTTTTAAAAATAGTTGGCTTAATACATAGTCTTACTTTAATTAAAAAAAACATTTAGACATTTAAAACAGTACAAAAAGTGTCGTTAAATTCCGTTTTTACAAGTATCAAAATGAACATTTGTGAGTTGAGATGGTAAATTAATAAAAGAAAAAATACTAAATATAGGAGGTTGTTGATGTATCGTACCATATGTCAAGTTAGATTTGTGCATTCAAGTATTATTTTAGATGCGGCACTTACGTGTATTTTGTATATTGAAAATTTTATTCTTATTTTAAGAATATATCTTACCAATAATCTGATCAATTGGTAGGAGATTATTTCACTTAAACAAAGTCTTTGACTTTAATCGTAACGTATGTAATTACGTTAAATTGGTTGTTAGAATAATTTTGTTGTCTTTATGATCTGATTGCTCTTGTAGTCTGGTTAAAAAAATTAATTAGTTCAATTAAATTTTGTAACTAATTTTTCTCTTTTAATGAAGTTCTAGCTTTTAAGTATTAAGATAAAATTATTCTATTGTTTTGAGAGGAATAAATTAATTAAAAATTTTAATTAAAAAAGGCAATTAGTAGGTGCTAATTTTAACATGTTAGCTAGGGAACACGAAAACGCGTGTCGATTGTAGTAAAGGCATCAACAAATATTGACAAAGAACATAATTTTAATTTTTTTCTTTTGTTAAGAGAATCATAAAGTCTAATTCTATCAATCTAAGAATCTATAAAGGAACTGCCCTACCATATTATTATCCTACCCCTCTCTCTCTCTCTCTCTTTTTTTCTCTCTCTCTCTCTCTCTCTCTCTCTCTCTCTCTCTCTATATATATATATATATATATATATATATATGCATTTTAAACCTAAATTTTGATAGACTTTACAATAGGGTATAGCCTTTTAATTTAATCCTACGTTTTTTAATTGATGATGACAGAAATTAAATTCTGCATATTATTTTACCCTTAAAAAAATTATCACTTGATTACTTTATCATATACTTAATTTAAATGTATATTATATACAATTTATATATTTGGTAGTAGAGAGTTGGCATGTATTATAAATATAATTATTTAATATAGGTCACAAATAAATATAAATATATTTTTTTTAAAAAAAAAAAAAGAAAAGAAAAGAAAGAGAAGTGCAAGGTTGTGATTGGATTCTTGATTTGGCTTAGATGGGATCCACATGTTCTAATCCAAAAACCAAATTATTTGTACGAACTTTTTTTTTTTTTTTTTTTCCCTCTCTTGTTACACGGTATGTGTGGATGTGGTGGGTAGCATCAATTAGACTTCGCCTTCAAAACTGCCGTCTCCAGGGAGAGAAACTCTCAATCTATCATTAATTGTCTAGGTAACAATCATACAAAATTTTCTATGATGCTAACTTAGAATTATATCAACTTATGATTAACATTTTTTATAATTACTTTCAATATCTTATAATAATAAAAAAATTTCGATTAATTCATATTGAATTGAATGAATTTTGTAAAAGAAATAAAACTCTTTTAATGATTATATTTTTACATATATAAAACTTAAATCCGAAACTTCAGTTAAGAAAATTTAAGTTTTTTTTTTTTTATTTGGACCAACAAAATGTTGTTACTTTTTTTATTTTTTATTTTTAAGTGTTAATATTTGTGTCTCATTAATTAAGGAAAATATATGCATGTGTGTTTGTGTTTAAACTTAGCTTAATTATGATTACTTTGGTTGAAATTGGATTTTTTGCTTCTGGCCTGTTCTTCTTCTTTTCCTTTTATTTTAAGTATGATAGAACAATTTTGAGTTTGTATGTTTATATATGTATTATGTGTGCGATCACATGATAATAATGACAACGATTAAAAATTAGGGCTTGTTGTTATATACTATGATTTTAATTAGTTGTTATCATTCCTAATGGATATATATATGCATATTCCCTAAGTTTTAAGAAAGGATGTTTTGAGACCAAAAGAGGTGCATCACAATAAAAATAATGCATACTTGGAAATTTTAGGGGTTTTTTGTGTGGCAATTGATGTTGTTTATTTTTCCAATTTATCACTATTTTATTGAACATTAGATTATATGGAATACACATGAAAAGACTTCACATGACATTTTAGAGCCAAACCCAACAAAACAGTTGAGGTTGGATTGTGACGTATACATAATTTTATTAGAGCCAATCCAATCTAACATATGTATTCAAATAATTAATCAAAATGAAATTAGCTACTCATGTATGTTGAGATTGAATCTCACCAATGAAAATTTCATGCACATTTAATTGGTGCATTCACCCATCTGCACATCTATGAGATGAGCAAAGCTGAATCAAAGTTTAAACGTTTAAAATTTTTGTAACAAAACCTTTTTTTACTTCCGTTACAACCATCAAAATTTTAAACGGAGATTTTCTGTTACAAATCCAAACTCCCTTTTGTAACAAAATTTATAACGGATTTTACCGTTACAAAACAGAGTTTTTCTTGTTGTGAACAAAAATAATTAATTTGAATTGCACAAAGGAATTATCATGTATTCTTGCAATAAATGCTTATTTTGTTGTGCTTTTCTATATTATAAATAAGTTTGGTTGAGTTTTGATTTCAATTTTGTGTGGGTTGTATCCCATTTTAAGTTTTCGTTGTGTTGTTTTTGGTGTTTTCAGTAAGGATTTTCTTTATCACACTCTTTTGGTCTCTACTCAGAATATTTCCCATCCAAGGATTTCCAGACGAGTGAAGTTCAAGCTGAAATCCCTTGCTAGGAATCTCTTCCATCTCTACGCAAGGACCAGTGCAATCATGGGATATTGGTTTGGGTCTGTAGTTTCTGCTTGGTAGTTTAGGTGTGTAGGCTCTATGTTAGTTTCTTAATATTCTGGTTTTAGTGGTTGCAGATATTGCAATTTCTTACAGGCTGGATGGATGTAATCTTACAGGCTAGCCCTGATTTTATCCCGTGTTTCTGCTTAGTTGTGTCAAGCAGGTTGTAATCTTTGCTGGGTTTATTCTTAATGAAATGGAATATTTTAAAAAAAAAAATTGTAAGGGTTTTTTTTTTTTTTTTTTTTGGTTCTTCTTCTTCTTGAGCCTAGTATAGACAAAAAAAAGAAAAAAGCTGTGTGTGTCATCACACTCTCTTCCAACTTCTCAATTGCATGATGTCAGTTTGATCAACTCTAATGGCACACATGTGAAGGTGGGTTTGGTTTATTTATTCATTTTTCCTTACAAATTGTTAGCTAGTGGATAAGCAAATATTGTTAAGTACAAAAATTAGGGCTCTTAACAAATCATTTGCTTAAAAGGGTATCACATAAGCCAAGTAAACAAAAGCTGCCATCTTTTTGTACTCTTGCTCTTAATTCTTAATTAATTGACACTTAAATCACTTGCAAATATGCATGAAAGATTGCAGAATGAGATCATAGATATTATTATCATGGAATATAGCATTAAAACATACCATGCCGGTCCTTAACATACAAGAAATATGTATATAGTAAAAGAATAAAAAATAAAAAAAGACAACAAATCAGTAGCAAGGATACAAATAATTCCAATAGTTTATAGCTAGAAAACATAATAATTTCTTGTATGAAAAATTTTGCTAATTAAATAACAAGAGTTGAGATTAACAGATAGCAAAGGACATGTGGGGGTTCCTACTGTTCATAGGTATTGCAATGAGTTCATCTCTAATTTTGATTGATAGTGATGCATTATATTCTAATTATTAATTACTTTTTTAAGCAATTAAAGAAACCTTAATTTTAATAATACTAATACTAATAATAATGGAAGATTATGTATGATATTTTATGATGTAAAGGGTCTTCTAATTAATACTTTATTGTTAAATTAAAACCTTAATTATGTGTATGTGTACGTGTACGTGTGTATTAATACTTTATTAATGTTAAATTAAAACCTTGTGTGTGTATAAATTGTATATGTATGGATATAATCATTCAAGAAAAGGGGGGGTCACAAGAAGTCCTGTCATCCCAGTTGAGTGGCATATTCTCCTTGATGCTTCTTTATAATTTCGCTTTCAAGAGATTCCCTCTTGATGTATGAGTTCTGCCTTCCTTCTTTTTCATTTTTTTCCTCCTCTCTTTATTCTTTATACTTAAGTTTTAATTACCTTGGCTAAACCAACTATACATCGACAAATGGAGGTGCATAAGAGGCAGCTCCACTCTATATATCCAGTTTTGAGTCCTAGCTTCCCCCGGTTACTGATAAAAAAGTTTTACCCTTTACACAAATGTATATGCAAGTATGAAATAAAATAGAGATATATAGAAATTAAAGGGTCATACGTTTTTTTAATTTTCTCAAATCTTCTTGGTTAGAAATTTAGATTTTCTAAGTATCGAGTTGGACTCTTATATATATGAAAAAATAGGTGCTACGAAAGTTTTGCTTACAGGGTTTATCGTACTCTATTTAGATTCGTTGAAATTCTTGATGGCGGAGGCAACTATTATAGTTGATAATCATAGCATTCTCGTTAACAATTAAAAAAGGAAAAAAAAAACGATATTTGAACAATAATAAAAATATACAAAATCTTGGAAAAGTATCACACAAGTTTAGATATGCAAGGTTTTGGGGTCCCTATGAAAGAAATAAAAGATTTTAAGATGGATGCATAATTGGCTCCATATAATATGGCCAACTTCAGGGTCTAACATGGCCGGGACACCCTTCCAACATAAACAGTTAGTGCTATGTCTTCATCTAAAAAAAATGTAATTAAGAGTAATGACAAGAGGAAAGAGCTGAATCAGATGCTACGGCCTACCGTTGCCAACAAGAAATAGAAAAATTTGTGAGATCATGTAACAATCCTATCAACAACACTTTGGATTAAGTTGTGATTGCAACTGAATTTTGCACACGTTTTGCAGGCTAGTCTCCTGAAAATCAGAAAAATAAAATAATAATAATAATGCACGGAATGCTAGTCTAGGAGATTCCATTTTGACAATGGAACCAAAAACATGGCCTAGTTGTGGCAGAAAAAGATGAACGGCTGCCTAACAGATAGGATTGGCTCCAAGATTTTGTATGGAAAATTTGCACTTTAGAGTTGCTTTTATTTTGCAAGTGGAAGATTTCATGTGTGATTGTGAAGTTATTACAGGTAGACAAGGAGAGTATTCTTAGGCCAGGAATTGTTGTATTGTCTTCTTGCTTTGTTCATAGCAATACTCCCCCACACACATAACAATAAAAATAGTGTACTACTTCAGAAACTTGACATGGAGCTATCGTTAGCTGGATAGTCAGGTGTTGGGGGATCATGATGGGCAAGGCAGTACTGGATGTGTTAAAGAAATAGACAGGTCATTTTTGCAAGTCCAGCAGTGACAATATTAATGTATTTGGCACAAGTCCTAATTACATATGCATGCACTAGAGTCTCTAGTTGTTCTTTCAAAATTTCATGTACAATTTAAGGTTAATCTGAACATCAGCAGAGACCTAGCTTCATGGAAACAAATACATATTTGCTGAGGATTTAAAGGATTATCATAAAATTTTGGCACCTGCATATTTTCTTATTCTCAGGTTGCAAACATGACTCCTGATCAACCATGTCTAGAGGGCTCAACTTCATATTTCCCCCGATGTCAAAGATGGGTATTAACGACTACAGAGGTATACACATGAAAGTAATCATAGTTTAGCCAGGATTGTGGGTTAAGGAACTAAAATGAACCAACAAATTATGTGGAA
>CATIWK010662429.1:0-10136 GCA_949634005.1 Mallotus japonicus | reverse complement strand
ATTTCTCTCTTTTTTATTTTTCTCATTTTTATTTTTTATTTTTTTCTTATTTTTTCTTTATTTTATGTTATCATTATTTTTTCAATATATATATATATATATATAGACGTTGTGCTCTATTTTAGAGATTATAATTAATATATTTAAATTATAAAATTCAGTTTAGTTTTAATAAATAATTAAAGTTTTAGATATGTAGATTTTTTTGTTTTATGATCCTAGAAAAATATTTTGAAATATATATATATATATATATATATATATATATATATATATATATATATATATATATATATATATATATATTATGTTATTTGTTTCATACACAAAAAATAAACTAAAATGTACAAATAATAAGATAGAAATAAATGAAAAATATTTCAAGTTTCGTGCATTTGAAATTTATATTCTAGTCATGATGAACAAAATTGCTAACATAGCAATCATGAGGCAAATAATATATTTAATAAAAAAAGAATAAAAATATAATGAGATTGTTCAGTATTGTTCATGAAACTAAAATAAAAGTGTAAGAAATAGTTTCTAAAAGAGCCCTAGAGGAGGGTGGTGGGGGGTGGTGGGGGAGAGGAATAAAGAGAGTTGAGAAAGAAGAATGACAGACACAATAATTTAAGGAGTTCAGATTCTCAATAATCCTATATCTCCACTTAACTTATACCCAAGTTAGGATTTTCAAACCCACTCCAATCTATTCACTTAGATTGAGTTTACAACTTGAGTTTTAGGATCAACTCAAACCGTACATACAAGAGTTTTAAGGCAGAGTTTCCAGGCTTACTCTTAAACCAATTCCTAAGTGTTTTAATGGATAAACACTTAAACCAATTTCTTAGAAATATACCTCACTTCTCTTCTAATTTATCCAAGAATTAGATGAAGATGAAGTCTTATTTCTAACACACAACCAACTCTCATAAGAGTGACTTGAATACAAAATAATTTAAAGAGAATTTGAGAGCTTAATTGAATGCTTAAGAGAAGTAGAATGATAATCAAGTATCTTAACTTCTAAAAGATATTCAAAGGTTGTATTTATATTTGAGCAATTCAATTATAGCTGTTGGAAACAATAATTTCGTTCCCAATAAATTCAAACTCCATTTGAATGAAATTTTGACTTTGGAGCTGAAATTAGTTTGGTCTCGATCGGGATTTCATTAGTCCTGGTCGGGATGCTCAAAAGATAGCTGTTTGTAGCCGTTGTATTTGAATTCTGCATTGGTCCCGGGCACCGTCCTGGTCGGGACCGAGATCGGGATATGTACTAGAATTTTTCTTCAGTTTTGATGTAATTAGGTTCCGGTTGGGCAAGTTGATTCCTAGCGGGACTGCCTGGTCCCTAACGTCGTCCCGGTCGGGACCGGGATTGGGATATTTACTTCAAATGACCTTATTTAGACTTCAAATTAAGGCCTATTGATTGCATCCTTGAACCTAACTTATAAACACTTAAAAAAAACACATTAAATGCTCAAAATAAAGTTTGTTAAGATCAAAATCAAGATTGATCACCTTTTTGATTTTGACAAACTTATTTTGAGTTTGAGAAAATAATATGAAGCCTAAGTGTGTGGTGATTTGAATTCCTTCTAAGATATGATTTTTACTCCCCCTTAATTCATGCATATCATAATGATAATAAATTTAAGGAGAAAGGAATTCAAATAATGAAGAATATCAAATGAAAATTTAATAATGAATGATTATGATACCAATAAGAGAAAATTAAATGATATTAATTGAAAAGGATGATACCAATTGAAAATAATGATCATAAAAAAAATCTCCCCCTTTTTGTCATAAAAATATCAATTTGACAAATCTTTTTAAAAATAAGTCTTCCCCTTTATTGAAAAATATTAATTTTCCCTTTTTGAAATAAATTTTGACTTCTCCCAATAAAATATGATACCAATTGAAAAAATATTAAGAGAATATATATATTTCTTTATTTCTCTCCCTTTGGACATGATAAGAAATATAAATTTAAAGACAAAGTAAATCAAGATCTTTAATAATGCATCACAAAATAGTACATATTGCATTTTTAAAGACCAAGAACTAAAACAATGAAAAAATGAATGTTCTTCCAAAAAAAAAATTATGTCTCCCCCTTTGAAAAATGATAATAAATTATGCAAGTAAACAAAATAAAGCTTAATATCACAACTATTAAAACATGATAACATGATCATTAATAAATATGAAACTAGCCACACTTACAATGCATGTAAGCAAGAGAAAAATATATAAACAAGAATGATAATAATAATAAATAAACAAGCATAAATAATATAAGCAAGAATACTAATAAAAATAAAACAACAAACACAAATTTCTCCCCCTTTTGTCAAAATGCAAAAAGAAATAAACTTGGTTTAAAAAAAATAAAAATGCATTAATTAAAAGGATAGAGTTACAATGATATTAAAATACTAATTGTAAACTAGACATAAATATACAACCCTTGGCTTAGAAACCGAAAAGCAACAGAATATAAACCAAACATAAAATAAGCAAAAACTAACAGCTTACAATTTCAGAAACTGAAAATAAATTGAAAACAAACCAAACATAAACTGATGAGCAAACAGAGAAAAATACATAAAAAGACAACTAGTCTTGATGAGGAGGTGGAGGAGGATGAGTGAAAGGTGCATATGAGCAAGAGTAGCCTTGTTGCTCATAGAGATAGTGGACATCATGTTGAAGATGAGCTATGTTAGCATCCACTTATCAAAGCGCTCATTAAAATTTCTTTCCATTAAGCTTGTGCAATCAAACAATTGACTAACCTATTGTGGTTCATCCCCAAAAGCTTGAGCTCCTTGTGAAGTACCCTCTTGCCTTGATCTTTTCCTTAGAGGAGGGACTTGAGGATCTTTCTCTTCTCCTTGTTCTTCAAAATCATTAATTTCTTTAAAAATAGCATCCAAGTGTTCACTTGCACCAATATCATGCTTCCAAACCCAATTTTCATTGATGGAGGTAAATTGTTTGGAGTTTTTGATGAAGGATTCATCAAGAAGAACATGGTTGGTAGGGTGCAAAATGTCAAGATCAATGCCATAATGTTAAGTTAGCTTAGTGACAATTCTACCAACACAAATAGCACCGGTTTGACTATCACTAATTAGCCATAAACGCTATTAAACAAATCTTCCTATGACAGTTGGTTCTTTATGCACCATGCAATAAAGGATAAAGAGGTCATCTTATAAAAGGGATTCATTAGAGAGAGCTCTACCATTTATAGAATAAGTAAGAAAACGGTGCACATACCAAAGAGCTTTGGATTTGAGGTGTAATGCTTTTGTGTGTCCGACAGAGAAATTTGGAGCTTGAGGAGCATGAATTTCATTCCAAAAAGTCCAAGCTTGCAAATTTGCTTGCATTTGAACATGGCTTGTCATGAAGCGATCTCTGCACACCCCCCCCCCCTCCCCCAATTTAAAATGCATAGAAAAATAAGGATTATCATCATCAAACTTGCTAAAATGAAGGGTGTAGGAAGAGAGAAATTCCACAATCAAAGATTGATAGGAAGATAGAGGTGTGAAAGCATAATCAAATAAACCTACATTGGTTAAAAGTTCTTTCACCTCATCTCATCCAAGCTTCTTGAGTGTATTTTCATGCATGAATCTTAGAGGAATATAGCTTCTCTTTTTAAATTGAGAAACTCTTTTCTTGAATTCTTGAGTAGAATAAGAAAAAGGAGAATAAGCTCTTCTTAGTTTCTTGGATGAGGTCTCTTAAGAGGTAAAAGAGGGAAGATTGATTGCCTTCTTGGGAGCCATGAGAAATTAGAGAGAATTTGCTTAATGAAGAGCTAAAGAAGGAGGAATAGTGTAGCGAAAATTTGAGAAGAGATAGTGTGAGGAATGAGTAGAGAATAGGATGATATTTATAGACAAGAAATTAGAGTTTAGAAATCATTCAAAATTTGAATTGGAATCTGAAAGTGGCCTTAAAAATCGTTCCTGATTTGATTGGAGAGTCAAAGAGGCAAAAAAATTATAAATTTCCAATGCTGTCAGGATACAAAGCCTGGTCCCAATTGGGAGCCAAACAGGGATATGTATTTAATTGAAGATAATGAGAAATATTAAATGAAAATAATAATTATACTCATTTAATAATGATAATGAGAGGAGATATTTTGACAAATTAAAATAATTAATTTATTGAATTTCAATTCAATAATTAATTATTAATTTGCAAAATAGGAAGAATTTTAAAATTTAAAATAATCATATAATAATTTTAATAAAATAATAAAATGAGAAAAAATTTTAAAAGAATAACTTCAAAGATACAAATTAAGATCAAAATCAAGAAAAAATAATTATCAATAAAAATCAAATCAAATATTTAACCATTCAATAAGCACAACATGATTTCAGATGAAAATGTGAAATTAAACAATCCAACCATCAATTAAGCAATTAAACACACAATTAAGACAAACTAGAACCATCAATCATGCCTAATTCATGCTTAACAAAATTTAATCTCTCTTCACAAAGAGACTTGGTGAAGATATCTGCAAGTTGATTATTTGTATCAATAAATTCAAGTGAGATATCACCAAATTGAACATGATCACGTAAGAAATAATGCCTAATATCTATATGCTTGATTCTAGAATGTTGAATGGGATTTTTGCTAAGGTTGATAGCACTTGTATTATCACAATTGATACGAATGTGATCAATGTGAATGCCATAGTCCATTAATTGTTGTTTTTGCCACAAAACTTATGAACAACATAAACTTGCAGCAACATATTCAGCTTCTGTAGTGGACAAGGCAACTGAAACTTATTTCTTGCTAAACCAAGAAACTAGACATTATCCTAAGAATTGACAAGTTCCGGAAGTGCTCTTTCTATCTAGTAAACTACCGGCAAAGTCTGCATCCGAATAACTAATCAAGTCAAAGGAAGAACTCCTAGGATACCAAATTCCTAAATGCAAACTTCCACTTAAATATTTGAAAATTCTTTTGATTGCATTCAAATGAGACTCTCTAGGATTGGATTGAAACCTAGCACACAAGCATGTAGCAAAAATTATATCAGGTCTACTTACGGTTAAGTAAAGAAAGGATCCGACCATACCTATAAAACGCTTTTCATCAACCGGTTTGCCATTCTAACCCTTGTTGAGTTTGGTAGTGGTGATCATTGGAGTTTTGCTTGACTTGACTCCATCCATCCCAAACTTCTTCAGAATGTCAATTGCATATTTGGTTTGATTGATGAAAATCACATCTTTGCATTGCTTAATTTGTATTCCAAGAAAGAATTTGAGTTCTCCCATTATACTCATCTCAAGTTCTCCTTGCATTAATTTAGAGAATTCCTCACACAAGCAATGGTTAGTAGCACAAAAAATAATGTCAACAATATAAATTTGAACAATAAGTAAATCATGCTTGGATTTTTTTTATGAAAAGAGTTGTATCAACTTTTCCTTTAGAGAAACCTTTCTCGAATAGTAAGTTACTTAATCTTTCATACCAAGCTCTTGGAACTTGTTCAATCTATACAAAGATTTTGAAAGTTTAAATACATGATTAGGAAAATCAACACTTCCAAAACCTAGAGGTTGTTCAACATAAACCTCTTCTTCAATAAAACCATTTAAAAATGCACTCTTAACATCCATTTGAAAAAGTTTAAAATTCATGAATGATGCAAATGCAAGTAGCATTCTAATAGCTTCTAACCTTGTAACAGGGGCAAAAGTTTCGTCATAATCAAATGCCTTCTTCTTGATTATAACCTTTAGCTATTAGTCTTGCTTTGTTCCTAATTATGATACCTTGTTCATTCATTTTATTTTTAAACACCCATTTGGTTCCTATAATAGGATGATGTTTCGGTCTAGGAACCAAAGTCTAAACTTTGTTTCTCTCAAATTGATTTAACTCTTGTTGCATAGCAAGGACCCAAAACTTATCACTCAATACATCATCAACATTTTTGGGTTCAATTTGAAAAATAAAAGATAAATTAACAATTTATTTAAGTTGAGACCTAGTTGTTACCCCTTTTGTAGTATCACTAATGATGAGGTCTTGAGGATGTGCTTTTTGAATTGCCAATCCTTTGGAAGATCATCTTTTAAGATAGGTTGAGGCATCTCCTCATCTTTTTTTTTCTAGGATCCTCAAGTTCCAAAGGTTTGCTAGAATTTTCATCTTGAGCATTTGTATCCACAAGTTCACCTACATCATCATCAATACTACAAACATCTTTCTAGGATCAAGTGAGTTGGATTCATCAAATATGACATGCATGGATTCTTCTACTACAAGAGTTCTTTTATTAAAAACTCTATATGCTTTGCTAGAAGTGGAATAGCCTAGGAAAATTCCTTCATTGGCTTTAGAGTCAAATTTCCCAAGATTATACTTAGTGTTTAATATGAAGCACTTGCATCCGAACACTCTAAGATATGAAATTTTGAGTTTTCTATTGTTCCAAAGCTCATAAGAAGTTTTGTCTAAAATTGGTCTTTTAAATACTCTATTTGCAATGTAGCAAGATGTGTTAATGGCTTCCGTCCAAAAGTATAATGTCAAGTTATACTCATGGATTATTCTAGCCATTTCCACTAGAGTTCGATTTTTCCTTTCAACTATCCCATTTTGTTAAGGTGTTCTATGAGATGAATATGTATGTGAAATACCATTTTCATTACAAAAGGTTTTGAAAAATTTATTTTCAAATTCGGTTTCGTGATCACTTCTAATAGAAGAAATACAAAAACCTTTTTCTTTTTGAATTCTTTTTGCAAAATTTTTAAAAGCATTAAAAGCATCATTCTTATGAGCAAGAAAACACACCCAAGTGTATCTAGAGTAATCATCAACCAAAACATATGCATAGTGCATTCCACCGAGACTAGCAACTATAGTTGGTCCAAATAAATCCATATGTATAAGTTCAAGAGGTCTCGGAGTGGACACTACATTCTTAAGCTTAAATGAGGACTTGGATTATTTTCCCTTTTAACAAGCATCACAAGGTTTATCCTTAGTGAATTCGAATTTCAGTAAACCAATCAAAAGTTCATGTTTACTAAGATCATTCAAAAAATCAAAGTTTGCATGTCCTAACCTTCTATGCCATGTCCATGTATCATGGGAAATAAAACATTAAACATTTAATATCTTTGTTATCAATCTTATTCAAATCAATAACATAGACATTGTCTATTCTTTCACCACTAAAAATTACTTTGTCTTTATCAAGACTACTAACAAAGCAACTTCTAGGATAGAAAGTGACATTATCTCCCATGTCATATAATTGACTTATACTAAGTAAATTATGTTTAAGACCATCAACAAGCAACACATGGTGAATTGATAAGGATTAATGATTACCAATTTCTCCAATGCCAATAATCTTTCCTTTTGCATTGTCCCCAAATATGACATGTCCTCCATCCTTAGCATTAAGCTTGTTGAATTGTTCTTTCTCTCCCGTCATGTGTCTTGAACATCCACTATCAAGATACCACTTGCTTTTCATTTTTGTGGACTTCAAGCACGTCTACAAAACATAATTTAAACATTTTTTTGAACTCAAACCTTAAATGGTATAGGTTTGTTAGTCTCAAAGTAATCAGAATGTAACAATTGCAAATGCAATTTTTGGTAATAGTATATGTTACTAGAGTGACCTTTGGTCATGCAATAAAAAAATTCAACATTTGTAAATTTATTTCTCCTAGGATGATATGATTTCCTAGTATATGAAATATGCCTTACGTGTTATGGTTGTGAATGCTTCCTATAACTCTTTTGAGTCATAGTGTGAGACATATAATGACAAGGACAATGCGTATTTTGATAGGTTTATGCAACATGTTTATGTGCATTGTGTTGTGTAATATGCTTATAAGTATTATGTTTAGTGTACATATAAGCATACTTGGGTTGAGGTCTTCTAGTATGAACTTTACCTCTTTGTGTCAATGGAGGTTGAGTCTTATGAGACTTTCCCTTATCATTTGACACATGAGACTTTTTAGCTTTAAAAGCTTGAGTCTCAATTGGTTTTGAAGTAGAGGGAATAGAGTCACATGATGCTTTAACAAAATTAATATGAGATGATGATGAGGAAGGCATTCCATTTTTATATCCAACTCCATGAGTATCTCCATGAAAATTTTGGGAATCAAGAAGACTATTTAAAGTTTCCTTTCCCTTTTTGAATTTAGAAATGGAACTCTTTAATTCTAACATTTCCTTAGAAAGCTTAAGATTTTCATCATTGACTTAATTTCTTCTTCCAAGGAATTTGAACATTCCAAATAACTTGCAAGTTTTTTATTTAATTTAATAATATTAGAAAAATTAAATTTTAAAGTTTCAAATTCCTTGGTCATGTTAGATAACTCATGCTTGTAAAGCTTCTTCTTATAAAGCAAGCTTTTACATTTAAGCAAAAGTTTGCTCACAATAGAGCTCTCATCATCATAAAGTTCATTTTCATAAGAAGAATAAGAAGTAGATGGTACCTCATTTTTGTCTTCAAGAGTCATGAAGCAAAGGTTGGCCACTTCTTGTTGTTCCTCTTCATTTTCAGATTCGGATGAGTCATCCCATATTGCTTTAAATGCCTTCTTCCTATCCTTTGCTCCCTTGTTCTTGAATTTGAGCTTGGGGCACTCACTCTTAATGTGTCATGGTTTCTTGCATTCATAGAAAGTAACCTCTTTGGTTTTCTTACCTTCATACTTCTTATTGAAGTCTCTTGTTCTTGAGGAATTTTTCTTTCTCAAGAACTTCTTGAAGTTCTTTATGAGCATGGCAATTTCACCATCTTCATCACTAGAATCTTCAATGCTTTTTTCTTCACTATCATCTTGTGAAACTTTTAATGCAATACTCTTTTTCTTTTCTTCCTTCTCTTCTTGCTCTTCACCTCTTTGCTTTATAGTAAGCTCATGGGTAAGGAGCTTTCCAATAAGCACATCGGTTGAAAGAGTAGCAAGGTCTTGAGCTTCCTCAATTGAAGTAACCCAAGATTCCAATCCTTCTTAGGTAGGATTCTTAGAATCTTATCGTTTATTTCTTCTTTGGTAAAATGTTTACCAAGTTTCTTGAGGGTAGTGATAAGAGCATTGAGGCGATTCGTCATTTCCGTGATTGATTCATGAGGCTTCATTTTGAAGAGTTCATATTCATACATATGAAGTTGAACCTTCTTACTTCTAACTTGCACATTTCCTTCATAATGATTTCCAAGGTTTCCCACATTTTCTTAGCTGAAATGCAATGTTGAAGCTTGCCTCTCTTGGAATGGAAGAGACTAGAGTGATCATTGCCTTTTTATTCTTGTGATTTTCTTCCTTTCGATCATTGTTCCATTAACTCCTTGAGAGAGTAGTGACTACACCATCAACAGTAGCTTTAGGTGGTTCCCATCCCTTTAGGAAAATATCCCAAAGTTTGATGGAATAACAATTTAGATATAGCTCCATTTTGAATTTCTAATGAGGATAGTCACTACCATCAAAGAATGGTTTAAGTGATCACGACCCGAACCCATAGGTCCATGACCGGCACTAGGGAATGGGAATACTTAAAATACCCGAAACTCATAGTAAGCCTTAAAAATTTTTCGCGAAATTAAAACATTAAACAACATACTTAAAATCACCATGCAATGGTATCCCATCCACAAAGCATAAATATTCAAATGCAAAACATAAATATTCAAGCTTCATAATTAAAGTATTCTTCAAATACAGTAATATGATAACTCATGTCTGAATAAAAACATAATACAACAAATCCAGTTTCATTAAGCAACTACTGCGGTGTCTAGAATTTACTTATACAATGCATAATCTAATCTGACATACATAATGCAGCCGGGGACGAATGAACACGGCGCAATGTAGAAGTACTGGCAAACTGACTATGAGGTCCTGAAAAAAATAAAGGTTGAGGGGAATCAGACCTCACTGAGTGAATCAACTTTAGGAAATGCATGCTGGTTTTAAAACATTTATTAAAAACATTTTCTAAAACATTTAAAGTAAAATAAGTATTATTTTTGAGAAATTCTTTAATCAATTAAATAAGGAAAA
>CATIWK010662316.1:0-11387 GCA_949634005.1 Mallotus japonicus | reverse complement strand
TAACTTTCTTTGTTGTTTTGACATACAACTAAACTATTGGACTACCAAAAAATTTAGCTATAATTTGTAGGATTATTTTGGGACTATGTAATGTATGGATAGGGTGTTGACTACTTCATAATATGCGGGTCCCTAAATCTTGATCATAATCATCTCATGCATCACATTGGATTGGACTACCAATCATAGAAGAAAGAAAATCATATGGGTAGGATTTGGTTGTTATGATCGATGATTAAGGTGTTGTCTGTGTGTTTTTATCACTTTAACAATGTTTCCTCCCATGTCTGTGTCACATGCTCTACATTTACCTCTCTTCTTCTTTCATTTTCTTGATTTAATTACCAACTTATTCTTATTATATTATATTATAAGAAATATTATATTTTTTTAGTCATAATTTTTATTATATTATAAAAAATATTTTTATGTCTGGTTATTATTAGTTTACTCATTCAATCTTTTTTTTTTTGTTATTTATATTTGTTTATTGCATGTATAACAGCTCACCCATTTCCATATAGAGCACAAACAGAGCTAGTGTTGGCATGTACAGGATTGCACAACTTTCTTTGAAAAGAGTGTCGTTCGGGTAAATTTTCAGTTGAACGAGATAGTGAAATTTTATCATCTCCACCTATACCAGTTAATCAAAAAGGGGATTTTGAACTATTTGTTGAGACTCAAGAGCAACAAGGAAATACTGCCAATGAATGGAGGACTACTATAGCTACTAATATATGGAAGGGATAACGACATTTCAACGCCTGAAAGTAATGTACTTTTTACAATTAAGGCCTATCTGTTCAATTTCTAACATTTAAGGACTAAAAGTTTTTTAAAAATTTAACCGTTAGACTTAGCCCGTTAATTGTAATAGAATGAGCACACGTGGCAGTTATTCGCCTACGTGTCATCCTAGTCATCTCTATGTAGACTGACACCATCCACATGGCCTGCCTACGTGTCGTCCTAGTCATCATCTTCTTTCTTTCTTTCTTTCTTTCTTTCTTTCTTTCTTCTTCTTCTTCTTCTCCCGTATCACCAAACTTCTTCTTCTTTCTTTCTCCAAATTCTCTTGGAAAAAACAAATTTTAGTTCTATAGATTTTTTTTTTTTTTTGGTAAGGGTAGCACTCAACTTGATTCTTCTATATCAAACGTATTTTTTTTCTTCTTCATTTGAACATCCTTTTGAATCCGTACCAGCTTACTCAAAGCTAGTTCTCACAGTAGCAGTTTTTTTTTTGGTACTGTTTTCAATTGGTAGTTTGATCCAGCTAAACCTTCTTGTTTAACTTGGACAAGACGATTGAATAGAAATGGAAATGTTCCTTTGGGATTCAGTTCAAGTTTTGCATAAACAATGCATATGGTATGCCTTTAACTTCACATGATGCTCTACGATTCCTGCCAAAAATTTATCTATATTGTTTATCTGTTGCTCAGCAGATTGTGTGTTTATCATTGAGTTAGTTATATGTCATTTTTGGGCGATTGTGGTTTGAGAGTTGTACTGTAGCTAGTACACATGGTTCTTTAGACTTCTTGTACTTGAAACGAGATATGACCCAAATATGAGCTGGCCCTCGCAGTGATTCCCTACTGGCAGATGTGCTGAAGCCTACACAGAAAAAAAAATTTCTCATATTGATTGATTGGGATATTAACTGTGGTTCTGCAGAATTTTTTTATCAAGAGAATTTGGAGAAAGAAAGAAAGAAGAAGAAGTCTGGTGGTGCGGGAGAAAAAGAAGAGAAGAAGAAGAAGAAGAAATAAAGAAAGAAAGAAGAGAAGAGAAGAAGAAAAAGATGATGATGATGACTAGGATGACACGTAGGCAGGCCATGTGGATGGTGTCAGTCCACATAGAGATGACTAGGATGACATGTAGGCGAATAACTGCCACGTGTTCTCATTCTGTTACAATTAACGGGCTAGGTCTAACGGTTAAATTTTTAAAAACTTTTAGTACCTATATGGAATTGAACAGATATACCTTAATTGTAAAAAGTATATTACTTTCAGACTTTAAAAATGTTGTTATCCTATATGGAATGATGTTGAGCATGTGGATAATAATGAGCATTTTTTTTTTTTTGTTTTTAATATTGTTTTAAGTTTTGTTATGTGGAGTTAGTTAGACTTTTCATGAAGAAGAAATCAAATTTTCATAGTTTTTAAGTTCAATTTGGCACTTGAAATTTTTAGTTGTTTATTTTGGGTGTAAAAGCTGAAACAACTCTTTTATATGTTTTTTTTTATTTACAATTTATAAAATAAATATTTCAATTATTTTTAAAAAATTAATTAAAGACATCCACTTTTAATCATTATTTTTAAAAAATTATTTTTATTGTATGACAAAAATTAATTTATTAGGTGAAAATATGTATATTAAAATCAATAAAAGTTGTCACATATCAATAAAAGTCATAAAAAGTCTTTCAAAATAAAGTTTATAAAAGTCATTAACAAATTCATTAACTCTGTAAAAGTCTTCCAAAATAAAGTCTATAAAAGTCATTAAACTCTATAAAAGTCATTAAAAGTCTATAAACTCTACAAAAGTCATTAAAAGTCTATAAACTCTACAAAAGTCATTCACTTAAAAAAAGTCTATAAATGTCTTTAAAACTCCTAATTGAATACACCCCCCTAAATCACAAAACTTTAAATATCGCTTAAGTGAAAATAATTTTTACTAGTTGATTCAACGATTGTTGGTAAAGTTTATATTTTTTTTCGAAGTTACATATCCATATTAAATTACAATTCTTTTTTTTTATCTGATCCATTAGTATTTAAAATTTACTAAATTTTACCTAATTTAGTTCGATAAGGACAGAACTAAAAGGTACAAACTACAATTCTGATTTTACTTGAAAGTAATGCTTCCGGCTTTCTTTTCTCCAACAAATGCTTTTCACTTTATGAGACGAGATGAGGTTGCTATGCATAAGTACTTATACTTAGATCAAATAAATATTCATAAATTTATATTGCGATCTGCAATCACTCTTGTTGCATTGAACATGATAAAGACCGCAAATTAAAATTCGTTGGAAGAATACATTTATTCATTCCACTGCTGCCTAGCAAACACGCTCCTACACTTCAGCCATTGGAGGATAAAATACTAACAAAATCCGTGAAGACATGTATGTTACATTATGCTTCACACAGGAACATCTTCCCACTTTGGGCTCTGGGTTTATACGATAACCATGTTGACATAGCGGAAGCTTATTAAATTAGAGATAACTGTTGAAAATCTATTGATTCAACTAGAATATTAGAAATTTAATCTATTATAACCTGTTGATTCAAAAATATCAGGAAATAGACATCAATTTTATTGATTCATACGAATACCGAAAATTCAGAAAAATAAAATTCTATATTAAAATTGACAAAAACTGTCTTTCAAACGGAACATAATGATTAAATAATGCTAAAAAACAAACCCTAAAAAGAAAGGGCAAAAAGGACCAAATAAAATGCTAAAATAATTAAAATCCGAATACATAAGCTTGAAGTCTAAAAAGAAGTCTTAAACAGTCGAATTTGGACCTAAAAATGGACTATTACAAGTAACTCATCCGATGTCAAAAATTATGGTCTTTGAAAGTAAAATTGTTCACCCTAACCTCTTTGTCACTATCCATTCACTCCATACACCGTAAGGTTATCTGGTCTGCATCACATGTAGTGTTGCCTTAGTTAAACCTCTAGATTATATACATATGGAAGGTCCTTCTGGATGAGACAGGGACAAGTTATTTATGAAATTGATCACTTAATAATTCCCTCTTAATTTGTATACTGTTATGAAGAAATTCAGCTAATACTTACGATAAAAAAAAATTGTAAAACAGCTTAAGTTGTATTGATGTGTGCTAAATTTTGGAGTTTCATATGCAGACCAAACTGCAATTCCAATTTTTCTTAAAGCTACTTTCCCTTCTTTTTTTTTTTTTTTTTTTTTTGACAATATACATTAAGAGGCTATCTGGTAAAATATATCATCATACCAATTTTTCTATACTAATTGAAAGGGTCATGCCCGTGATGAAAAACCATCCCATTTTACACATGTTTACATCATATACGTATGTTGCAATTGTAACTATAGGTTAGAAACTTGTACCACTTCTTAAGATTGGGCCTATTTATGGGCCCGGTCCTGAATGGATTTATCGTGTAAATCTTCCTTTGTGCCTACAGAAAGCCGAGAAGGCGACATTAGTAACCTAAAAAAAAAAAAGCATTAAGCAAACACCCAGAGGTTCTCGATTGCCGGCGAGGGAAGCGTGGCATTGAAATTGAAATGGCGGCATTAACGACTGCATTGATAGCAGTAGCAGGAGTTATACTTGGATGGATTGCTATTGAAATCGCTTGCAAGCCTTGTCTTGAAAAGGGTCGTGAAGCCATTGATCGATCTCTTAATCCTGATTACGATCCCGACGACCACGATTCCAACATCCGTGCTCCTCTCAACCCTCCTAATCCGGATGTTGAAGATCCCTCTCCTGCTTCTTCAATTCCAATCAAGGCCGTCTGATCATCCTTTTTTTGTTTGATTGCTTGTTTGGTATTTTACCCTTAATTTTTCATCTTGTTCTTTATTTTATA
This sequence comes from Mallotus japonicus, assembly GCA_949634005.1. Classification (NCBI taxonomy): domain Eukaryota; kingdom Viridiplantae; phylum Streptophyta; class Magnoliopsida; order Malpighiales; family Euphorbiaceae; genus Mallotus; species Mallotus japonicus. Next base: position 6,750 of record CATIWK010662316.1, on the reverse strand, counting down.
AAAAAAAATAAAATAAAATAAAAAATTGTTTATTAACATCATTTTAAAATGATGAATTTTAATTACTTAAAAATTTTTTTTTTTTGTTGTTGGGGTTTTGAAATGAGGAGACTGTCTGTTTGTATTTGGAGTTTGGACCCTGAAATGAAATTGTTTATGCCTGTAACTGAGAAATGCTTTTATGATGACTACCGGCCATTCCACTGGCAGGAGTCTTTTACTAAAATAAAGTGTTGTTCGCGTTTTAATTCGCATTTTACTTGAAATTTTAGTCTGAATCAAAATGATTCTCTAAACCTATAGTGAAATTCCGCTTTTCAAAAGAAAATTCTGCAATGGCTCTGTAGAAGTATACTACAGTACCAATCTGATAACAATCTAACTAATCGCAGCTCATTCAATCACAAAATCATGTGCATATGTATTATTAAGACATCAAGAACACATCAGAAATCATGGTTCATCCAATGTATTAAGGCATCAATAACACATCAGACTCCAATGCCGCCACAACGGTTTGAGCAATTTAAAAAAAAAATATAAAATGAACTGGATTTTAACATTAACCATACAGTTCATGGGGCAAACCATGCACATTCCACAGTCAAGTATATGAAATTTTGATTTCCCCGAAGAGTAAAAGTGTCAAAGCGCCTAACATTTCCAACTCTCCCCTGACCTGTATGTACTAAACTTTAGGCATCTTTTTCTTGTTCTTTTTTTTTTTTTTTTTTTTTTCAATCAATAGCTTTCCCTTTAAATAGTCACTTATTGAAGCAACTCAAGAGTCTACAAACAGGAAGAGGAAATATGGAAGGCAGGCTAAATATGCTTTACAATTATAGAGTTGACTGCAACAAAAATAGACCCACTACAGCTCTTACTGTACATTAACTCTGACAGGGATTGAACTGCCTCTCAAAGAGGTTAACATCCCATTTACAAGAGGATTTTCCATTTTTTTTCTCTTTTTTGTGGCAAACTGAATTATGCCAGGTAATTGTATATCTGAGGGTTGTTCTTGTCCCGCTCCAAGTACTCCCGGTCTATGAGGCTCTCTATCCTTTTCTTCAAATCTGCTGGCTTGATGGGAAACTTGAGCTGTTCACAGTGCGAAACACATTTTTTGTTATCATTAATTCACTATAGCAAAGCCTGGTTCAATTCAACATCATATCAGCTTCTTTCATACCCAAATTAAAGTGCAATTGCATGAAAAACTTGCAATCCTTGGATATGAATATTTTATTCAAATTTTATCATTTATGATTTCAACTTGCAAAAAAGCAAATGCGTAAAACATGGTTCTACCAATTCTTATTTGTCCTGTAATAACCAATAATTTTGTGTCGCTTGCATACCATATAGCTCCTGCTTACATACTTTAGAGCTGAGACAAATAAAGTGGAAAACACTTGCCTGTTGGAAGAGTTCTGTAATCAGGAGTGTGTGACTTAGGACTTTCCTAGTCTTCATTATCCGAACAATAGCAGCATCAACCTGCAGTATATTAAGCAAAATCACACTGTTCACCTTGCTAATTCTCAGCATTTTAAAAAAACTTGTCAATACATGTTGTGAATAAGAACCTGGTATTGACGGTCCTGAAATACCCTCTCTGTGGTACTTGTGTTCTCCTCTACTGTTTCCTTCATCTGGATTGCATTGACCTGCATCCCCAAATATTGCAAGTGTAAAGGTCCAATAATATGATCGGCATATGCAGCAGGTGCATCGCACTAATGTGAAGTAATACAATCGAGTTTTTTGAGATGCTAAAGGTACAACACAATGATGCAAAGAATTATAATAGTTGATGCAAGATGTTAAAGCTTAGAGTGATTAAATCATTTGACTTCAACATATCTCACAGCACTATTATATTTATGAAAGCTTTAACACCATCTAACTACTATAAATACGAAAATAACAAACCTATGTACCTTTATACGATATAAAGGAGCAGTAAATCCCTCGTTGAATACAAATGAATCATCATCCTCAACATCCCTCCCTTTTGGCATCTGTCAAATAAACATTTTAGTATAAAAAACCAGAAGGAAAGAGAAAACTAACATTTCCAAACTTTTTCAGAATAATATAAGAACTCAATGCACAAATCGTAGCAAGGCAGGTAACCACCACCAACCTTTTGTAGGACCCGAACTTTTCCACACGCAAGCGACTGCAAAGTTCGTCTCAGTTCCTTGTCCTCTATGCTAGTGGCATCCTTGATATCTTGAAAGCTAAGTTTTTGTGCATCATTAAACAACATCAAAACGACAGTCTGGAGCACAAAAACCAAAAAGCCACCGAACAATTAGAACATGCCCACTGTTGAGGGTGGGATCAACTAAACAAAGGAACAGAGAGTAAAAAGACCATGAAAAAAGCAATGGATAAGACTAGAAAACCAACCTGAAATAAAGAAACTGCCAGCTCCTTTTTACCCTTCGGAAATTCAGCTTTCAACACACAATGACCTAATGAATTTTGCCACATTAAGCGCCTACCACTATACTTACTTAAGTAGAATTCTTTGAAAATATCCTGTTGCATACAGGGAAGTTAAGCATCAAGAGTCAATTATTGAAAAATCAAAAAAAAAAAATTACTAACTGCTAAAAAACAGCTGCTAGGTAACTTGTGCACAACCTGGTAGACATTCAGTTCATGAGGAAGCCTAACATCCATGGGTGGATATGTAGGCCAGTACCTGCAGCCCAGACAACAAAGTATGCATTAAATTAAAGTATGCATTAAATTTGTGGACCCTTTATTGACGAAACACATAGCATACTATGAAACTAGAAAATCTACAGCCAAACCTACCCTGTTGTTAAGACATGGACACTCATCTCAATACCAGATGGAAGTTTTGTCCTGGCCTGGGAAGATTGTTTGAAGGAGTCATTTATCTCCTTTGATAATTCAATATCCTGCAAGAGAGTTGTCCAAAAGATCCACTTAATTATCAGTATCAATATAACATTAACATATGGTTCACCCAATACAAGTGTGTGCATGTGAGAGAGAGAGATTTAATAGACTTGCATCAACATGAAGAACATAATTCCAATGACCTATAACTTAAATTTGAAACAGTTTTTTAATATATAATTTCACATTGTCCTGTCCATAAAATATTGTAACAGCTATTAAAGAAATTAAGTTCCTATTATGTGCTTCTTTCCTATGAAAACAGGCCACTTGTATCCTAGCACTAACTAATATGTTCTCATTAGATTGGTTCAGCATGAATCGCTTCTAAGGCATATACTCTGACCTCTCTAACATGCTAATGCTCATAATTGATAACTGTCAATAATGAGAGCAATGCATGATGCATATTGCAACATTGCTAATACCAAGTTTTCAGGAACTCCAGTGGTCCCACTTGTTTGCATCAGGTCAAACTAGAATTATCCCCATCAGAAGTGTGTAATCTCATGCAGTCAATTATAGATATGCAGCACCGAGATTTTTCAGTAGATGCTTAAACACAGCTACACAGCTAATTCATTTTTTGTTTTTTCGGATGTGGGCGTGATGAAAGAGAAAGCAGCAATTGCCAATAAGTGACCAGATAATGTGCAGACATGTTGCACAGAGCGCGCTGTTAGGAGCAAAACTTGTGAAAAGTTATACACCAGGTCATAAGTGGCAATGCAATAAAAATTTAATGGCTCCAACTATAAACTGAGATATGTCAGATACATGCTAGATCTCTGTTGACGTTCTCATCATGAAGAGTTGGAAGTATTGAGAAATAAAGGTTGACCTTGCATGATGACAATACATCCTGCAATGAGGTCAAAGGTCAGCTAAGCAGCCTCCCCTTGTGTTACAATGAGGCTGTTTCTATATATATATATATATATGTGTGTGTGTGTGTGTGTGTGTGTGTGAAATCCAAATTTGTCTTCGTGCCAAAAAAATCCAAATTGGTCAAGCAATAGACAAACATCTTTGAATTATTGGTATTGATAGGAATATAGAAAAATTATGATTCCTAACAGGAAACACACCTTAAACATTCCAAGGAAATTTTCATAAAATACACACCTTAAACATTCCTTCAAGCTTGTTTGTAAACTGACTTCCACACTCAGTCTTCAGCTGCAATAACAAGGCGAACATGTTGGTAAGATCAATAGGAGAAAAGGACTAACAAAACAGGTAAAAGTTCTTTATCCTTAACCTTAGATATCATAGATTTCTCTGCATCAATAGAAGCACTTTTCCCCAGCAGTAGCCTTTTAGCAAGATCCTTCTTGTAAAAAGCTTCAAACACATCCTTGCCCTTGATAACAAGAAAAAAACAACATGCATATCAGCATGAATTGTTTACATCACAACCAGACATACAACAGCAAATATAAGAAGAACATTTCAGTGAATGTCGAAGTTCTGGTCAAACAAGTCATTTACCTGAATAAACCTGAACAAAACCAAAACTTTGTCAAGTGTACCCTCCAATTCTTCTTCAGAAGTGCCCTTATTTCCAGCACGAAGTTTCTCATCCAGAAACTTTGCAATCAGCTCAGCTGGTCGGTTCTATTAAGTGGAGAACAAAAACAAAGTCTTAGGCAGGAAAGTTAAAAGAACAGCAATGAAGATGGCAGGAAGAATGACTATCTGAGCTTGACATCAATAATTGACTTACAACTTCCCACGAAAAGATGCCAAAAACATTAATTAACAGATAGAAATCAATAATTGACTTACAACTTCTCACGAAAAGATGCCAAAAACATAAATTAACAGATGGCTAAAAATCAATAATTCTTTGGCAAGGCGAATAACTTAATAACGTGCAAGAATTCAACTTGCACAATCATAACACTTTTTATATGATTCAATTCATTCAGAATGAACTTTTCAATTTGAAAGTTGCATTCAAGCAAATATGAAATGTCCAAACATTTGACTAAACAAAATATAACGTGTATTGTTAGTCTTTCCAAACAGATCATCAAAGAACATAAGATATGTAGCAGCTTAATCACCTGAAGATAAGTAGCAGCTTTTCTTTTAAGATTTTTCAATATTTTATAAACATATTCCCTTTAAGATTTTATTGAAAAATGTTATCATTACATACAAACGGAAAACCACAATACTAAGCTGTCAAATAAGAGGTTACCAGGACAATACTGGTATAAAACAATTTTGAAAAAGGCACCTTAACTCAATAAATACTATGGTTGAAGCCTGCTCTAATTTCAGTAAAGGAAGATTAAACTCTGGCAACTATATTAGTCTGATGCAAAAGTTGAAGGTGTCATTTACACTGCAGATTCTATAAGCCAAATTAGTTAAAATATATTTTTTTTATTATACTGCTAACATTATATCAGAATTGATGAAGGTAAAAGCAAATGTATGTAAGGAAAGCTAACCTGACGCATGTTAATTAGATGCTCAAATGAATCCTTTACGGTATTGCAAAATGCTTCATTCTTATAAAAGCTTTCTTCCCATATCGTGTCAAGGGAAGCTTTAAATTCTAACAAGGAGGAAACCATATCCTTATCTTTTTCTTCATCCATGACAATAGCCTGACCTGTTCTGCGTATATATGAGCTAAGGGCCTGCCTTAATGATTCAAGTGCATTGACCCTTGAGAACAATGAGTACACCCTCTTAAGATCCTCAATCCGATGGCCATCCATTAGCATCATGAACCCCTAGATAGATCAAAGAAACAATACTCTATAAAGATGTACAAATTTGATTCCACAATTAACAAATATCTAAACAAGGGAGCATGTTTACCTTATCCAGAATTGCAGATATATGGCGTTCTAGAAGCTGCCTTTCAGCAGTTGCTATAAGTGGCTTTCTAGTACTTGCATCAAGGTAGAGTAAGCACCTTTCATGCTCTTCATGCAACCTTATCTGCAAGAATGTGCAATCCATAAATTTCCAAGAATATAGATATATTAAATAACAAGGCATCAATAGTAAGAGAAAAAAATGTAGATAACAAAATGCCAAAAAGTGAGGTTAAATTTGCTCGCAACATCAAAAGATAAATGAAAATGTACCTCTACATGTTTCAAGTAATCTGGAACATCTGATTGCTGCATATATTTCATGCCTTCAGCAGCATAAAATTCAGATGTGCACTCAAGGAATGGTCTTTCAAAACTTTCTGCATAAATTCCTAAAGCAGTAAACATCTTCAAAAGATGATTAAGGAGAGTTCTATCAACTGCTTCACCTAATCTGCAATGGAAAACAGACCTCTGTTGATTCCAAGTGTAAATTAACCAATATTGATTTGTAATGTTCAAAATATTTGGTCTTATTGTTTCCCTGGCAACCAACCCAAAAATTGACCTCCACTGCTTCATAAAAATCCAAGCCTATAGCTACATATGTGACATGTAGGACACAAGATTAAAGAAAGAATAGATGGCATTACAATGCACAAGGCAGCTTGCATTATAGGCTCAGGGCAGATAAGGTGCACGTCTTCCCCTTGAATTTACAAGGAATTTGAGCACATGCCTCGGGATCAGAATGAGCCAGCCATTGTCTTGTACCGAGAGTTGCCATCATTTAAGAGCCAATGAGGGGGGAGGGGGATAAACTGAACAAGATTTGAAAAAAGAAAAGGCAAGTATTTCGCAAGGATTATTTGATTCACCTTCAGGTAAAAAACACATAATCATAAGCATTGCCTTATAATTTCATGTTAAAAGCCACCTAACGCCTACTGTCATGTCAGACACTTATGCTGCA
>CATIWK010661834.1:0-20736 GCA_949634005.1 Mallotus japonicus | reverse complement strand
GGAGCAAATTATGCGTAGGATTGCTCAAGGTTCATCTACATCTCAACCTTCAATAGTAGATGCATCAAGATCTCCACAGGTTACTACTCATACTAATTTTGAGCGTACAAACAATGTTCTTGAGTAGTATGTTTTTTTTTTTATTGTATTAAAGATTGTTGTGTTAAAACTTTGTTGTATGGTATTGAAATTTATGTGTGTAATTTGAACATACAAATAGGTAGTTAAAGTTTGTTGTGTGCTACTGAAGTTTAGAAATGTAATTTGAAATCAATACATTTCTATTTTGCTACTATTTTTTATGTTGTAGTGCCAAATATATTAAATTAAAATTTTTAAAAAAATTGTGGTGAAATTAATTATAGCTACTATTTTTGAAAGGGATTTTCTCTAAATAGCTACGAAAATTCTTTTTCTTTTTTTCTATTTAATAGAAACGGAAACAATTCTGTTTCTAAAGTAGAAACGGATTTTCTGTTTCAATTGCTAATAAAATAGAAACGAAAACAATTCCATTTCTAAAGTAGAAACGGATTTTCCATTTCAATTGATAATAAAATAGAAACAGAAACAATTCCTTTTCTACATTAGAAACGGATTTTCCGTTTCTAAATTATAAAAATTAGAAATGGAACCAATTCCATTTCTACTTTAGAAACAGATTTTCCATTTCTAAGTTGTACAAATTAGAAACGGAATTGTTTTCGTTTCTACTTTAGAAATGGAAAATCCGCTTCTAAATTTTATAAATTAGAAACGGAAATGTTTTCGTTTCCAAATTAGAAACGGAAAATCCATTTCTAAATTTTGTTGTTCCATTTCTAAATTAGAATCGAAAATTGTTCTGTTTCTAAATTAGAATCGGAAATTCCGTTTCAAAGTTTGTAGCAAAAAAATCTGTCACTATTGTAGTTTGACATTTGAAACGGAAAGTCCCTTTCTATTTTACAAATTTAGAAACAGAAATTGCCCTTCAATTCCATCGCTATTTTTCAGAAACGGAATTCATCCGTAGCAAAAGTTAGAAACGGACATGAAAATTCCGTTGCTAATATTTAGAAAGGAGCTTTTTTGAAACAGAAATATTCCGTTTCTAATTTCTTCGCTAATCGCAAATAGTTACGGAATTATAAACGGATTTGGCCATTTCTAAATCGCTTTTTTTCTTGTAGTGAGAGGTATTTCTAATGCTTTTAAGCTTGTAAAGGTAGAATAGATAAAAAATTTTACATTTAAAATTTAATATTTGAAATTTAAGATTTTCAAATAAATTACTTTCATTCAAACACGAATTTGATTGAATTGGCAATTTTAGAAATTTAAAAATTTAGAGCAATGATATAACTAAATATCTTTACCCTTCCCAAGGCTATATGGCAAGAATACTATAAACAACTTGCATATGTGCAAGTACAAAAATGAAATTATTTAGCTTATAGATTTCATTTTGTAAAATAAGAGATACCATTTCCTAAAAAATGAAAACCATAATAATATAGTAATTAATAATCGACTTATAGAAACTCCTCTAACTACGATTAATAAAAACTATTTTCTAAAAAGTGAAAACTCATAGTAATATAGTAATTTATAATCAACTTATAATAACTTTTCTAATTAAGACTAACAAATTCTCCATGCATATGCACATTGTATTAAGTCAAAACCCCTCCAAAGGAATTACAAAGGTGGCTTTTCACATAATATCGTTGGTATGTTCGATGTAGTGGTAACTAGTAGTAATGGAGAAAAAGAAAGATAATAAACCATTTTTATTTAATAGAGTCCCAAATAATTATTCCTCTCTATTATTATTTTTTTTTTTGAATCCGTGGTACTCTTGATTAAGATTTTTTTAATTTAATTTTTGTTATGTATTATTTTGTTCAAATTATTAGTTAATTGGAAAAAAAAATTTATGTAATGATAATGACCATCAGGAAAAGATACTAATTAATTAGGTAGAATATTTTTTAATTTAAGTTGATTATATTGAAAGCTCTCTCCTTGCAAGGAGAAATGACAATATGTTGTTAAAAAAAAAAAAAAAAAAGGAAATGACAATATGACTAAGGGATAGGACACCATTTCTGCATATTTCAAGGTTTTTTTTTTTTTTTTTTTTTTTTTGTCCTTTACGGTCATTGTCATTTTGAAGAGGGGAAACACGATGGCAATTTTGTAAATTTATGAAAATTGAAAGTTGATTTATCAATGCTCATCTACTTTGTGAAATGACAATAAGCCCTTAAGGATTTTTTTGTCTTTTAATTTAAACGACGTCATTTTGTGTAGTGGTTAAGCAGTGGCAAATTTGTAAATTTGGTGAACTTGAGGCCCTGTTATATCACTATTCATCGACAGTGAAATTTGAACCGAACTTTATATATATTAATAGATTTGTATTTTATGTTTTATTAGTTAAGTATAAAATACTGTTGGTGCAACTTTAACCTAATGACCAAACATTTTTTACTGGCATCTATAGGAATTGATCAGGTTCGAGTTCCAACCCCCTCCTCTTTTCGTTCAATTTGAACTCATCAAAAAAATATAAAATATTTAAATTATATGTTATAAATTTATCCATTATATATTTATATATTACATCCGGAGTAGGAAGAATCTCCGTCATCGCAGCCCAGAAAAACATGCATCTCACCTTTTCATTTCGATGAGTGTTTATATGCACCACCAGCTAGCATTATATATATCTTCCCCACTTCCTGATCCTACTCAGAAAAATATATATATATATATATATACACACACACACACACACTCACATACCCAACGGCCCCAAGGTACATATATATATATATATATATCTTGTACATATGTGTATATATATCTGCCATAGAAAAAGGATGAAGTGTGCTGTTGTTTGTTAGGAGATGTGGTGGTGGTGGTGGTGGTGGTGACTGGTGGCGAGCCAGAAGTTGGTAAAGGGTCCATAAAATAGGTGGAAGAGGGAAGGTCCAGCAGTGGGCATGGCAGGTTGGTGGATATTAATGTTGTTATATATATTTGCGCTGTTGATGTATAGTGGCTTTTTATTTTGTTTCATCACTCTTTTTAGCACCTACAGAATTTTTTTTTCTGTGCTAAATCTTCAGATGTGAAAGATAAAAAGATTTAATCACAAAAAGAAGGAAGGATAAAGATGTTATTGCAGAAAAGAATAGAAAAAAAAAATTGATATAATTTTTTTTTTTGAAAATGGAATAATTCATTAAAACAAAAAGCAATTACAAATGATCATTAGCAACAAGAGGTTGTAAAAAGGAAGGAACCCCTTGCCAATCATACTGACAAGAATTAATAAACGAGCTGCCTTTACTAGGGAATGGGCAACTTCATTTGCTTGCCTTCGAATAAAACAAATTGAGACTAAATAACATTGAGCTATCAACTTCTTACAAGATTAAATTATTAAACCAAACTCAGAGAAATCAAAACAACAGGCATTCATTGCATCAACGACAACTTTTGAGTCTGTCTCCACCACCACATTTGTATAGCCTTGAGAATATAACCAACTAAGAGCTTCTTTTAAATAAAGACCTTCAGCAAGGTAAGCCACAAACTTACCAACAGTCACAACTGACCTGCAGACTTAAACCATACCTCGCCAACCCCTGAGAACCATACCAAACCCGACTACCGCACTTCCAAGATCAATAGCAGCATTGATGTTGAGCTTCAGCTGACCCTGCATAGGTTTTTCCCATTTAATTGTGTCCGGCTGCCTTGCCATCATGCGTTCTCTCGGAGCATGATAATACTGGAAATCATCCAGAAACTTCAAAGAACCATTAACACAGCTCCTCGAAGACACGAAGCATTATTCCACACTCGATTGTTCCTTTGTTGCCAGATTACCCACAGAATAATACAAGCTTTCTCACAAGCAAATGAATCACAACAATCGAACGTGCGTACCATCCAAGACGGAAAATCGAGAACCTGAATATCAAGTAGCAAAATTTTTGCAATTTCCCAACATTGAGTAGAAAATACAAAGTCCAAAAAAGGTGTAGCCTATGTTCTCTAACTTCTCCATATAGTGGACAAGAATTAGGCACAGCACATCCTCTCAAAAATAATTCCTCCTGAACTGGAAGGTAATTACAGCAAGCCTTCCATATAAATGACTTTACCTTCGGCGAAAAATTGAACTTCCATACTTGTGTCCATTTACAGACCTGTGTACTCCCATCAATATTCAACAACTCGTTTGCAACCAATCTATAACCTAATTTCATTGTAAATTTACCTTTCTTATCAAAATTCCAAATAAGAGCATCATCATAGTCAATAATACCTGCAGGAACTCCAAGAATGTTGTCCACATCTTGACCAATAAAGAACTCCTCCAGGAGCTTAACATCCCACTCACATCCACCTGGCATCCAAAAGTCACAAACCCATAAGTTCTCCGTTCCATACACTACTAGAGAAACACATTTAAAATATGTTGAATTACAAACCCAACGATTACTCCAAACTTTAATATTTTGACCGTTCCCAATTCTCCACTGACAACCAGCTCTAAGAATGAAAAGTGCATGCCAAATGCTTCACCAAATAAAACTAGGATTTGAACCCAAGTTCGCATTAAAAAGACTCCCCTCCAGGAAACATTTAGCTTAGATAATTCTACTAGAAATAGCATTTGGTTGAGTAAGAAAATTCCACCCTTGTTTAGCTAGTAAAGCAAAATTAAAGGAACGTAAATGACGAAAACCAAGTCCACCAACTTCTTTGCAATGACAAAGTTTATCCCACAATGCCCAATGAATAGTTTCTTACCATTACCATTCGAATCCCACCAGAAAGAGTTCATCATTTTCTCAAGCTCCTAATAAATAGATATTTTCTTATATCTATATATGTATCTCATGGAAGTATTTTCAAATTGTGCTTTTTTATATGGGTTTTTTATGCTTAAAATGGAGATTTGTATTCATATTGAAGAGTTCTTGGCTTGATCTACTCAAAATACGAAGAATTCTTCACAAGACTTCAAGATTTGTGAAAGTGAGCTTGATTGCACCAATTTGCAGAAGGTATTGATGTTTTAGTCCGAATTACCCGAAAATCATGCATATGATCGGTTCATTTCCATAAATGGAAGTTACATGGATGCTAAAATTCTGCATTTTTTTCACTTAATTTCTAAGTGGGTTTCTATTTTGATTGTTTTATAGGTACAAATCTTATATTGTCAAGCTTATAATGGTTCTGTTATTTTATTTCCAGATTATTTTGATATAGGTGTGACAATTTATATTGCAAAGCTATTATGTGTTATAATTGTTGCCTTGATACTGTTTAGACTTTTTTCTTGTACATCTCATTTAATTAATGAAATTTTTAGTGGTTAAAAAAAAAGTAAAGTGAAAAAAAAGTAAATAAAAAATAAAATTACTTTAAAATCTCCTCTTTATAAGTATTGGCTTTTTAGGTATATTTTTATAAAAATTAATTAGTTTTTAATTATTTTATGCAACACTGTTGGTGGGTTGCTTTAGCAACCATGTGAATACTTTGCAACCACAAATATGATTAGAGAACCGTCGGACCATCAATCCAAGGAGTATTCTTATGCTTAAATCAACCTCTAGGGAGAGAAAATTATTGAAGATTGAATGATTGATGGATAATAAGTAGAGTTATATGACAATTAGGAATAATTTTTTTAGATGGTTGAAGTGGTTTAATTTTTCAACACGAGGAGAGAGAGTAAGGAGGGCGGAGGATTATTTCCACATCTAAATATCCACACATTTTATCACTTGAATTACTCATGGAAAATAGAAATAACTTTATTAAATAGGAGTAATCAATTATGCATAATAAGTACATGTTAAGTGTTAACCCTCTCATGTCCGAGTAGTTTAAGTGGCAAAAAGTGTAGATATCCTGTTGAGGAGAGTAGAGTTTGAACTCTCCATCTCCCCTTTCTCCTCCTTATGGTGTTGAGAATTACCATCCTTACTAATTGTTAAAAAAAAAGTGTTAAATATCTCTCCTTACTTTGTGCTTTTGTGTTTTATGGTTTCATCAATTCTATAGATTTTTTTTTTCCAAGAGTATGTGAAGGAAGGAGGCCCTCATAAATAATTTCTTTTAACATTTAGTCTAAATGGCTAAACCTTTAGGGTGCTTTTGTTTAGTAAAAAAAATAAGAATGAGAATCGAAATTGGAATGAATGATTCTGATTTCTAATGTTTGGTTAGCTAAAATTAATATGGGAATGAAAATGTAATTCTCCCGTTAATATAAATCACAATTTTCTTCTTCTTTTTAAGGAATGACTTTTAATTCCTCTTACTAATAAAGTTAACTCAATTATAAATTGATCCAATATTTAAATATTAATATTTATTTTTTAAAAATTTTATAAATAAAACATATAAAAACATGCATTAAATGTTTGAATAAAAAATATTTATAAAAGTAAATAATTTTTATAATTTTTTAAAAATTATAATAATATTTTTATAAATAAATATTTTATAATACATAATTATAATATAATATATAAAAATAATTATAATGTTAATTTTTTATGTATAAAAAATAATTAAAAAATATTTTTTCATAAAAAAAATTTTAGTTGTTAAATGATATTTGATTCTCATTTCCATTATCATTTCTAGTGAAACCAAACACTTTCTTCAAATTTTCATTTCTTTTTCCATTCATTTTCTTTCCGATTTCGATTTTGGAGTACGAATCAAACATCCCTTAGCTTGAAATGGGAGGGATTGAAAGATCGAACTTTACATTTTTTTTTTTTTTAACAACCAGCTTAAATGACTTTTTAATTTGAAATGAAAGAGTTATGGGATTAAAAGATGAAATTATGCTCTGAATTAAATATTTTGACCACATAATTTGATGTACTATTATTCATTTTAAACTGATTAAAGTTACGATAGATAATATATTTATATATTAATAATAATAGTTAATATGATACGATATATTAATATATTGGTTGTTCAAAAAAAAAAAATATTAATATATTACATTATATAATGGCAATTTCTATTGTATAATTCCTCTTAAAAGAAACTCGTGAAAAAAAAATATATATGGGTATTGGTGGGTTTCATCCAACATTAATATTGTAGACTGGAGTGGAAAAGAGTGGGCGGATTGCATGTGTGTTCTGTTTGGATCTCCAGTCCAGAAGTGCGAAAAGGGCGACCTGATGATGATGTTGTTGCTTCAGTTCATTCCAATGTTGATGAATTTGTTTGGGTGAAAAGTTTTCACTTTCAACAAAACCAGTATAAATAATAACGCAAACAGACGCTAGAGCATGAAGAAATATCGCAAGTTGCTCAGCATTTGCAGCGATATTGTGTGTCGAAAATCCTCTTATCTTTGGAGAGGGACCTATTTCTAACATCTCTCTAATAAGCAACCCAATCGGCCAATCGCTGAGAAGTTTGATTTTTAAAGATTTCAGGTATTATTTTATTTTATTTATTCCTTTATTCTTGAAATTCAATCACTAGGGTTCTGTTTTCGGGCTTTAAAACTCTATTCTTTCACCTTATCAGTTTTCAAAAAAAGGGCAAACTTTGCAGCAGTATATTGCAATACGAATCCACTCAAAGGTAAGAAATGATTTTTTTTTTTTTTTGCTTACTGTCTGTTCTGTTATCCTTCTTATTTGATTTTTTTTTTCTCTTTAATCTCTTGCAGATGCTATTGGTGAAGGAGCAGCTAATATTCAAGGTAAGGATAGGCCTGCCTCTCATGTCTCTCTCTCCCTTTGGTCTTGAATTTTTCAAATGGTAACTTATTGTTAACTGTAGAAAGGTCGTACTGCAAAATCTGTAAAGCTAGCACTGCCAGCATATGTATATATGTTAGCGGTTCTTCTTGTAATTAGTTTTGTGAAGACGGGTTGACGTGATTTTCTTGATTACAAATGGTTAACAACTGCATTACCATCTACAAGATATTCTATTTTGTTATTTTATATATAATAACATGAAAATTAACGTACCTATATAGCATATAAAATTAATGTACCTAAATGGCTGGTGTAAGCTAACAGAATTTTTCTTTTTTGTTATTTTAAAAGTTAACTTGTTTGTTGTTTGTGTGATGAATATGATTGTTATTTTGGCCAAAATCCAGCAGATTAATGATGCAGATAAATTAAGTTTCATAATATTTGATGCTAGCTAGTTAGGATTTGTTTCCTTTTATTCTTTGTTCTTGTGAGGTGTTCAAGTGTTTATTATCATGGTTATTGGTTACCTCGTGCGTTTTATTGACTTTTTTTTTTTTGGGGTAATCTTTAGCTGCTAATACCATGTGGAGAATGGTCGCATATTTTTCTTTTTCGATTTTTGGAACAAACCCTTGACGCCATCAAGAGCAATGGGGCTCAGATTTTTGCCAATGTTACCTGTCGTCAATCTATTATAGATCCAAATGCTAGGTAACTTGCTTTTTTTTTTTCTCCTTCTAATTTGCTATACAGTTGTAGCAGCTTAAGTGATTCATGGTAGTACATTCATTTTGTTGTTAACTTTATCTGTTTTCCTCTATCAACTATGTCTGTCTGGACTATTCTGTCTTATCACGATGTGTTGAACCTGAACCTGAATAATGTAAAAAGGACTAGCAAGCTTGATGGTCTTGCCTACAGTTATTCTCTTGAGGATATGATGGAAAACCTTAATAGTCATTGCCATTTAAGGACTCAGGATTGGTTCTCAAATAATAAAAATTGCAACCACCAAGGTGATCCACAGGCGGTTTTCAATGTTTTGGATGCTATGCTCAAGGGTAGTTTGGAGAGCTTGAAGTCAATGAGGTCAGCTTTTTATTTTAGATTTTGCAAGCTATACTACTTGTTCATAAGAATTCAAAATTTGGTGAAAGCTTAACCTTGGAAATATTTTGCTTAATCAGAAAATGTGGTTACTGTAATAATGGTACAGTTTTGATACAATTTGATGTTATTATTTGGTATGTTGTTCAATGTGAGTCCTTATATATCCAAATTCGAGAGCTCTGACATTCTGTTGTTTGTGCTTTAAGTTTTGCAGGGAAGGCATATCATCGTTGAAGGTAGGCCTTGCAGGATGTGCTGTGGATGTAAGTTATGCTGGACATGTGTCTATAATTAGAGATTTGTGTTTGATGGGCAAGTTGGGATCAGCTCTATGGCTCAGAGGAAAAATGGTACAGAAAGGTTTTGTTCCTGATGTTCTCACACATAATTATTTGGTCAATGAACTCTGCAAAACTGGAGATTTGGAGAAGGCTGATTGGCTTATTAGGGAGATGTTAGAAATAGGTCCCTCTCCAAACTGTGCCACTTATAGCAGTTTTATAAAGGTTCATTGCCTTCTGAATAATGTTGATAAAGCTCTAGATCTATTTTCTACCATGACAAAATCTAGTATCAGGTTGAATAGGGTTATTCTAAATATTATTGTGCATGCTCTTTGCAAGAGAGGCCTTTTAGAAGATGCCAAGAAACTTCTTGGAAATATATTAGGTGATAAGGAAAAAGCAAATTCCAATTTGGTTACCTCAACTATACTCATGGATGGTTATATCAAGAATGGAGATATGGCTCAGGCCATCGGTATTTGGAATGGCATGTCCCAGAAGAACATTCTAGTGGATGCTATCACATATAATGTTCTCATTCATGGATTCTGCTTGACTCAAGACATGAAATTTGCATATAGCTACTCTGTGATATGCTGAAAAGAGGATTGCTTCCAGATGTTGTTACATATAACACTCTTATATCTGGTCTTTGCAAAGCAGGAAAGTCCTCTGAGGCTTGTTACATCCATGATGTAATGTTCAGAATGGGAGTTGCTCCGGATCAAATTTCATACAAAATGTTGATTCAGAGTTTATGTAATCAGGGAGATGTTTCTAAGGCTTGTGAACTTCTGCATTTTATGTTAAAGAAGTCAATGGTACCTGAGCCCCATGGGTGGAACATTATAATTGATGGTTTTGCAAGATGTGGGGACCCTGCTAATGCATTTTCTATCAGAGACCGTATGTTGTAATTGGGTGTTTTACCAAATGTATATACCTACAATGCGTTGATTCATGCACGAGTAAAAACAGGAAACGTTGATGATGCAAATTCTTTGAAAAAGAAGATTCTTCATCATGGCATTTTTCCTGATGTGGTTACATATAATCTTTTAATTGGCGCAGCCTGTAATGCTGGGCAAATTTCTGTTGCAGTTCGCTTGTATAATGAAATGCTGAGAAGTGGATATCAACCAGATGTAATAACTTACACTGAGCTCATTAGATGTCATTGTATGGGGGGTAACATGAAGGAAGCGAATGAACTTTTTTCCATGTTACAGAAATCTGGTCTTACAGTTGATCATGTTCCTTTTCAGATACTTATCAAGAAGTATTGCGTGATGGGGGAGATTGATATGGCATTTGACATCTATCAAAAGTGGCTGACGAGGAACGAAGGGGTCTTCCATTAATATACAATATGAAGGAGTAGAGTAAAATTTAATTTGCAAGTCATAGTCCTGGTATTTGAAATTCTGAAAACATACTACCAACTACTGCTTTTGGTATGTGGGGAACTTTGTATCATGCACATGATCCATCTGGAGGTATGTATTATAGTGTCATTGTCCTAGCCTTAGAGATTATTGGAATGCCTTGTGCTTCTCTCTGCAACCATAATTCCTTTTATATAGTTTTTTCATGTAATGCAGCTAAAATAAGTGGGGAACCATAAGCTTTTAACCTGGAATAAATTAAATTATAGGCAATTACTTTAGCATACTGATTGCTAAGCTGTTTTTTACCCCAAACAATGTCTGCCATTAGCAAATCCTAGCAAGTTAATACTATACGAAGTTGACTTTTTCTTGTCTTGTTATCCAGCCTGATTGTTATGAGCTTGACTTTGTCTGCTATGATAAGTTATTGGGGTTTTGATTGGCATGATAATGGTCTTTGGATTTCATGTCTTTGCTGATTAAATTACTCTCTCTCTCATATGCATATGCATCTAGTCAATGCTGGCTGTCTCGTTTCAAGTTATTGTAACATGGATGTGTATTCTGTGTTGTGGTGGTAAGCAGAAGGGTTTTGGTTCAATTTTTGATGCAGTTACAGTGCAGCACATTCAACTTGACGTCAGGAGTATTGAGGAATGAAGCTTTGAGTTTATCACATCCATCAGTTAGAGTTCAATATCACTGTTTAGGGCAGTGACAAAGTGTTGCAACAGGCAGTTAAATTCTCCAAGAAGCAAAGAACATCCTTCGCAAGTGTCACCCAGCTGCTTCTAATATGCATGAGGTACTTAAACTGACTTATACGCTCAAGGCTTGGGGGGATTTTTGGGTTGTGTTTCTCAAATCAGTGCTTTGATTTCTCGTAGGTGCCAACAGTGAAATCTTGAAAGGACATTATTCAACAATCGCAGGAACTAAAATAGCAGCATGGGGACGTATCATGAAACTCTTTTCTTTTCGTACTTGTAAATGAGCCTTGGTTTGTGTTTAAACAGGGGCAGGTGAGTATTCAATACCCAATATTTTTTGTGCCAGCTTTAACTTGTTCATTGATTTATATAGACGAATGGTGAAATATTTTGCGCTTTGCAGCCTTATTCTGGAGAGAGGTTGAAGCAACAAGGGCGTATAACTTGAGAATCCAGTCCAGTGAGTTGAACTTAAGCAACAACGCCATATTCAAAACAATAATCTGCAGAATTTAGTGTGCCGTTTTGCTGAAGGATCGAAACAATCCACTAGGCTCACGGCTATTGGTTTTGCACTAGTACAAAGAAGTTAGCAGTGGACGGTTCTAAAGTTAAAAAGATTGTTGAAAAATAATGACACAATTTTAGTCGCTGATAATTTAGAAATATATATATATATATATATATATTTTTATTTTTAATAGTTGGAAATGTTGTTTGAGAGTTGTAATTTAATTACACGCACTGACGCATATGTATATTAACTTACACTTCTGATTATCTAATAGAATAGTTGTAGTTAAATTCAATTGAATTTTATTTATGTTTAGCAGCTTCTATTTTAAGTATAATTTATGCGTTATATATATATATATATATATTCTCGTAGAACAATAACTTGTGGATGGGAGTGTTAAAAAAAAAGGGAGAAAAATATAAATAACTATTATGTGGTTTTACTCATTTTCATTTAGAAGCATGTGGTATTTTTCGCGATAAAAAGTTACCTTGTGATTTACTTCATTAGCAATTAGAGGTAATTGTACTAACACCGAGATAGCTATTTGTACTTTTTTCATGAGTTTATTTAATAGTTAAATTGACTTGTTTTATTTAAGAATATTTATTTTAATTTATAAAAGAAATATGAAGAGATGAATAATTTTTTATTTTTTATTGTTTGATGTTTGATATTCTTATTAATTTCTGATATTTTTGAGATTATTAATATATATTTATTAATATCTTGCTTTATAAAAATTAAAATATTTTTATAAAATTATTTTTAATAATTATAATTACTTTCACAAAGTATTAATGATATTTTATAACTAAAAATGTTAATATACAAGTAAAACTGATATTGTTTTCTTTTCTATAAAAAGAAGCACATGCTTTATGAAAAAGGATTTATTTATTGTGTAAAGTAAAAGTTTTTTGCAAATACCGCAAGTTGCTATTTTTAAAATTATAACCATTTTTATAATTTAAAATATTTTAATAAAATAATTTTACTTCACATACAAAAAAATAGAAAATACAAATATTTTAAATAAAATAGAAATAATTAAAACAAGTATATATATATATATATATATAATTTATAATCTATAATATCTATATAAATGTAAGAAGAGGAGGGGGACAGACAAAATTACAAAAAAGTCTTCACTCATTATTTTATAAAAATTGGATAATTTAGTCATTCACTAATAAAAGTAAAATTAAATTAATTAAAATATAATTTTAATTTGAGTGAAAGTCTATTTACTATTTTAATTAGGTTAACTTCTATTTTATCTCTAATAAAAATTGAGTTCAGTAAAATATAATTCTAATTTAATAGAAAGTATGTTTCCTATTTTAATTAGGTTAACTTATATCTTATCTCTAACAAAAAATTTAATTTAATTGAAATTATATTTTCTATTCTAATTAGGTTAATTTTTATTTTTTCTCTAATAAAAATAATTATATTAAGTTAATATCAAATTATTATATAAATAAATAATACTAATGTTATTTTTAAACTTTTATTTTTTAATAATAATAATAATAATATATTTAATTGTTTATTTACTATATATCACGAGTCAACTAAATATTTTGTTCACGTGTGAAACACATGAGTGTTTACTATGGTATGTGTATGACAAATTATATCATGTACCCTGGGGTCTTTCACACGTGTAAAAACACGCTTCTCTTGTTCCAAAACATGTTTCTCTTTCTGCGCAGCCTCCCCACTTTCTTCTTCTTCTTCCAGACTCAAAAGAGGCTGCGTTTTAACTATTAGTTTTGATATATCAGTACTACCAGAGCTCGTACCTGTCATCCTTCTGAGAAAATACAAAGCAAAACATTCAAAACAGTAAAGAAGAAAAGTACTAGAAGTAGGTAAAAACAACTCTGAAATTATTTGCACCAAGAGACACTTTCTACCAAACACGGACATTAATAAGAGAAACAAGAAAAACGTAAAGAGCAATAAATGCTAGGGAAGAAAGCATAAAACCTAGCAAGGAGGTATTCTCCTAGTTCAGCTCCACTACAGGGGAGTTTTTTTAGAAGTTTATCCTATTATTTGTGTTATCATTTATTAGTTTGTGCATATAAATTCATTAGATATAACGTAGAAGTTCATTTGTTATTTATTAGAGATTCATATTTTTATTATGAACCCATCTTTTATATATATATATATATTCATAGAATGATATTAATGTTATAGTCAAGTTTATCTTCTAATTGTGCTAATAACATCACTAATATAAATAAATACCAAAAAGAATAAATATAGCAAAAATAAATATGCAGAAGTATACAAGAAAAAGAGAAAAACTACGTTTTTTATTCCCATAGTGTATTATTAATTAATATTAAATAAAAATTAATAGATTAATTGGTCAAATAATATATGTTCATTAATTAAATTATGAAGGTTCATTAGTTATTAACTATAAGTTCATCACTTTTAATACTTTAGTTCATTATTCTATATAGATTCATCAATAAAAAACCATAAGTTCATTGAACATAATATACATATTCATTAACTATACACTTCAGGTTCACCAAATAAAAATGAAATGGATCCATTATATATATATATATATATATAGCAACAAAAGTGTCATGTCTTTGTCCATCTTTAAGTACTAGCTTGTTATTTTGTTGGCTCTATAACTACTGTAATGGATGATATCATTTTTAGCATTATAGGCATCCTGGGTATCTCTGCTGCTTTCCTCACTTCAAAATCTTTCATTCTGCAGTTAGTAGAACTGAAAGGAAATTTTTTCACAATACAACACTGCACAAGATCTTGTGACTAATTTTTAAGTATGTAATGTGCAACTCCCATTCTAATTCAATAAATTAATGTCATATACAGAATGATACTGACAGAGCCATGATATAATAATACAGAATAAGGTCCTACTCCTATAGATTTCAAGTCAAATCCATTCATCATTCTTGCCATATTCAGGATAATCTGTACATCAACTTTTCAAAGAAATTTTACATTTCCAACATGTAAAATTTTAAAAAATGGCATATGAATTAATGTTAAACACATCAAACAAATGAATTTTATGTGTTTAAGTTCTGAAAACTAATAGCCATTATTGTTTATAACTTCATGTTCATTAGTTTGTGTATATAGGTTCATTAATTGTAATATCATAATTTTAATATTTTTTTGTCAAATTCATTTGTTTAGTTTTTCTATCTAATGGATCTATATGTTTTATCTTATGAACATACATTATTTAAGTAATGAACTTACATTATTTAACTAAAATAAAAATACAAGTAAAATTTTATTTATTATAATTAAAAAATTAAAAATAAAATAATTTTTATTTTTAATAATAATAATACATTATTTAAGTAATGAAATAATAATAATAATATAGCTAAAAGGAAAAAAATGATGATAAAATATGCATCACAATGAAGAAATAACAATTAGAATATAAAAATAGCTCATTGCATAAGGAAGATGATGTCAGGTTTTTGCCTACCAAGTACCAAGAAGAACAAAGAGAGCTAAAAATTAGACAAAGTAAACTCGTGAATCAAAAAAAAAAAAAAAGTGCATCCTGTTAAGTTCACACATGTGATGGACCCTGGTCCGTCTTGCAAGATGGATAGGATTCATAATATAACAATTGTATATATGCATGTATATTAATTTCTTATTTTATGGAAAATAAAACATATTTTTATAGAATTATATTTTTACAATTATACTTTTTAACAAAGTGTTAGTGTTATTTTATAACTAAAAGAGTTATTATGTTAATTTCAAAAAAAAAGTGTTATTATGTAAAAATTTATATTTTTTTAATAAAAAGGCCCATATGTTTTATAAAAAAGAGTTATATATTTTATGAAAATAAAATTTTTTTTCTCAAGTTCCACTAGCTACTATTTTTTTGTAAATTATTATTTTTTTTGTAAATTAAAAATATTTTATAGAATAATTAAAATAATTTTACTATAGTTACAATAAAAATAAAAGAAAGTAAAATAAACTAAAATATTTTTAAATAAAATAGAAATAGAAATATATATTTATTTATTTATAAAATTATCTTTTATAATTATATACTTTTTCACAAAGTCTCAATGCTATTTTATAATTAAAAAAATGTTATTATGTAAAATTGATATTATTTTTTAAAAAAAAGAACCAATTATTTTATAAAAAAGAGTTATATATTTTATGAAAATAATTT
This sequence comes from Mallotus japonicus, assembly GCA_949634005.1. Lineage (NCBI taxonomy): Eukaryota > Viridiplantae > Streptophyta > Magnoliopsida > Malpighiales > Euphorbiaceae > Mallotus > Mallotus japonicus. Next base: position 4,739 of record CATIWK010661834.1, on the reverse strand, counting down.
TTTTTTGCAAATACCATAAGTTACTTTTTTTTGTAAATTAAAATATATAATTTTATTTTGTTTACATTGAAATAATAACAAGAAGAACAAATATCCTTAAATAAAGTAAAAATCAATTAAGATAAATATATCAAAAATTAATAAAATATAAAATCAATAATTAATAATTAATAATATTGTTACATTTCTTTCATAAATTAAAATAAATATATTTAAACAAAATAAATCATTTTATTATAGAATAAACTCATTAAAAAATATAAAATAACTACCTTATTGTTTCATTCATTTTTAATTGGAGGCTAAAATTTTTAACCAGTCTAAAATTTCAATTTTGCCCATGTCATGTCATTATTTCTAACGGTGTTAGTGTGAATTGCCTCTAGTTGCTAATGGACTAAATCACATGGTGGCTTTTTATCACAAAAAATACTATGCACTTCTAAGTAAAAATGAGTGAAACCACAAGATAGTTATTTGTACTTTTCCCTTTTTTCCTATAATGAGATGTCAAATGAAAATTCTAACTATATTATGTTCCAAAATTAAAGTTATAAAATTTCTCAAAAAAAAATTTAAAGTTATAAAAGACCCAATAAGAGCAATCACTTTTTATATGATTTAATTAAGCTTTGCACTCTTGCATAAAATCCACAAAAGTATGCCAACGAGAGAATTGTTTAATAAGTATGTACTTATTCGTAATGTAATATACATGGAGTATATACTTTTCTTTTTAAATGTATTCACAGATGTATAACCAATTTATAAAATCAATTTTTATTAAATTTAAAAGAAAAAAACCACGATTTTCTTTTCTTAAAATAATAAATCAAAATATAAATACACATTATTTTAGAGCTTAGATATGTAGGATTCTAAGTATTAGCCGACATTGTCTTAATTTTGGTAAGCCCTTTTATTAACCAGCCAAATTAAAGTGATTGATAATATATTGTACCAACAATCGTTGTAATCAATTGGCAGAGAGATGTTTCCGCTTAAATGAAGTTTTGGGTTCGAATTTTGATGTATGAAGTTGCGTTGAATTAGTTGTTGGGAGACTTTTGCAGCCCTTGTAGTACTACACGGGTCAAATCGGATTAGTTAGAGTTCAGTAGACTTTGAATACCTGTGGTTTTAAAAAAAAAAAAGTGACTGATAATTGTTGTGTATTATTGGTTCCACACTTCCACTTCTAGCAATAAAAATCTTTTTTTTTTCCAATTTATATATTGCATAATTTCTAATTATTACATTTTTTTTTTTGAAATGACTAATTATTACATTTGTTTCATGAAAAAAAATCAACATGTTAGCTCATAAAAGTCTCTGATCATTGATTCTGAATCTGAAAATTTAATATACTATGATGTTACAGGAAAGAATTGCTTACTTGCAAGCAAATTATCTGCCATTTCATGTTTTGAAAATATTGTCTATGTTGTTGAAGATGATGAATCTCTGCAGACTCTAGCTTCTTTATATACAAGTCCTGGCCTGCAAAAATACTCTTTTTCTGGGCTGCAATGCCTGTCTTCTGAGCATATACATTGTCCCTCCAACGCGCAGCCATTGCTTTGGGCTGCTTCTTTTCCCAAAAATATCTCATCCGACCTGTCACTGGAGAACATGTTTCCAGGGTCTAATTGCTTCTTTGCAGCTAGAAACTTGTCAAAATTTGGATACTTGTTCTTCACATTCAAGAATGCCGAGTTCCTATTCTTAGCCCAATGCGGTTTAGCCCCATATTTGAAGAATGCTATTTGCTCTACTTCTTCCCAGATGTGTTGGTTTAATCGTGGAGTTGATGCGTCATCAGCGCGATAATAGTTAAAATCAAGAACTACTGAATCTTCAGATTGACCTAGATAAGCCTGAGAAGCCTTGATGAACCGTATCAGGAATCCATTATAGATATCAATTCCACAAAAATTTTCAGGTTTAAGGTCTCTCAATTTTTTTACATCTCTGAGAAAATCTCCAAACTTTGAAGCAGGAAATATTGCTGTTGATTCGTAAAAGAAAAGCCCTTTGATTCTTGGATCCCAAGCACAAGACGTGTCGATTCTTGCTGCAGGTGAATATATACAAGAACCTGAAGTCTGCATTTTTCCCTGATGACCTACTACAGGATAGCCTGTAAAGATTAGTCCATTCTTCAATCCATTGGCTACAAGCTTCTTAACCCCTACAAAAGTGCTTGCCATTATGCACTTTCCATTCACATTTCTTGCACTCTCCAACGATTTCTCTGCATAAATATTGCATATAGTGGTTAATAGCATCCTGTTTGCATAATCTATAACAAGAAAATTCATTAGTTGTAAACAGTGATTATTAGTACCCGTTGCTCTAGTTGATTGGGATATTAGAATGGAGTTGGATTGAAAACCAAGAAAATCGAATTGGCCATCACCGGAAGCATTCAGGGGAACTCTGTGATCATATCTATACACAGCAGTATGCTTTGATGGGTACCAAGTGATATCACCAAATTCATATTTCTTAGCATGATCAATAAACATGTCTTCTATATGTCCATCATCAGTGAAATTGTACGTTATGCTTCTTTTGAATGCCGGCTCCAGCGACAACTTCACCTATTGATTTTGATCAGATTATAGTTCAATAAATTCACCTCAGGAAAGATTCAAGAAACCAAAATTAATTTCAGGACTAACCTTAGAGATGACACCTAACATCCCAAGTGATACTTTTGCTGCCTTAAGAAGTGAATCTTGAGCTCCAATTCTGATAATTTTGGCATATCCTTGAGATTCTGATGCTGGAACAATAAGGCTAATGCCAATAACATGATCATGAACAGCTCCACCCTTTCCCCACCAGGAGCTTCCATGTGCACCTGTACTTATAAGTCCTCCTATGCTCACACCTTCCCAATATGTTGCTGCCACTAAGCTCAATCCAGCTGCTTCGACACGATCAATAAGCTCTCGCAGACCAACTCCAGAATCTGCTGTGACAGCTAAATTAGCTGCATCTACTTCAATCATGGAGTTATATTTCAATGTGCTTATCAGCATAGAATTTGTATAATTTTCTGAACCAGGACAAGCCAATTTGGGGATGGTGTGAGAAAATCTGCTAACAACTTTAATCTTGCGCTTATTCATATTAGCATATGCAACAGCAGCCCGTAGCTCTTCTTCTGTTGTAGGGTATGTGACATTAAGTACATGGCATTCCTTTCTATCATTCCAAACACCATAGGAGTTGTAAAGGGTGCAACCAGAACCGCTGCATCGAACCGGTGCAGCTGGCGGCATGGCACGGACGGCCAGCGGGCGATGAACTAGGTAGATGACACAAAAGAGATACCATAGTAAGTAGATCATCTGGCCTTGGTAACAATTGCTAAAGAATTCCTGCAATTGGAGAAATTGGTTAGGCAAAAAACATCAAGAGTGCTTTTGAATGTTATTACATGGATCTTGGATTAAAAAGAAAAAGTATTGAATGCTTTGAAGAAAATCAATGTTCTTATCTTACCTAGATTTTACGCCAAGATACAATTATATATATAAAAAGGAAATGAATGACAACAGGAGTGAACAGCACGTTGGTGGGATTTGGAAATGGATCATACGAATACGAACATGATTTTGTTGACTTAATGGAAGGGATTATGGTTGCTAATGAGCTGTCAGGCTTTCTAAAAATTTATCAAATTATCGAATTTATAACAAATTTATATTCGTTACGTACATGAATTTTGACTATTTCAAATTTAAATCGGGATGAATTTCTATATATATATATATATTTTTAAATTTTAACAATGAAAATTAATGACTATTCTCATTGATTGAAATATCGACAAAAAATAGCAATAAAAAATAAATAGTGTCATTACTAGTGATACGTAAGAGGTCACGACTTTTCTCATAATTGGAAATATTTAATCTCTTCACTAAATAAATAAATAATAATTTGTAGTTGTTTCCAAACACTATGTATAGATACTTCAGGATTTGGTATCAAGATATGTCTAATTTTTTACTTTTGAATTGGAACCATATGCCCATACCCTGCAGGACATAACTATGGAGTTAAGAGAGAATGGTTCTACGATTTCCTTTTTCTTTTTTTTAACCAAATTTATTATCTATCAGACTCTGATTAATCCGGCTTAATTCAGATAAAATCATAAAAGTGATAAAAAAAATTTAACAACTAATTTAATGTACTTACATACATTTTGACTATTCCAATAATTATTGCGTCTATGATTTTTATCTTGACACATGTTCATATTGATCTCTGAAAATTTGAATCTTATATGTTAAAATAATTTTTTTAAAGATAAGTGATGGTTAAATTATTTTTTAATAAAAATTTCAAATAATTTATACTCATTGTTTTATTTTAATCAGATTTTATCATTATTTTAAATTTTAGTTTTTCATTTTTTTAAAAAAATAAATCATTCATTCATTAAAAATTAAAATACATCTTGATAAATATATAATATAAATAAAAATATAATAAAAAGTATAAAAATAAATTCTTCCTTAAATTGTGAAATTATTCTCAACAATCTTGTTGGCCATTTGCATGATCATACTCCTAATTTTGATCTTTGACAATCAATTTAAGTTTCTAATGATTTCATTCAAGTGTGTAGGAACTTAATTCTTATCAAGATTAATCGTTCAAATCCAAAAATACGAAATACAGTCTTTATACTGTATTTCGGTGAAGTATATTATACCATA
>CATIWK010661239.1:0-26949 GCA_949634005.1 Mallotus japonicus | reverse complement strand
GCTAATAAACATATTTTGTGTGCATGCATTTTCAAGTGTTCAAGGAGACACAAGATTCGAGGAGATGATCACAATGCAAGACATGTGTATTTTTGGCATAAGTTACCAACCATTTAGTCAAAAGCAAGCAAAAATGAATTGTTCTTGAGGTAATTAATTCTTAGGATTAGATTTTTTGAATTTTGTCACTTGTGTTAAAGCTAAGTGAACAAGGAAGTGAGAATTGCATTTGGTTACGGACATGACCAAAGTGAGTAGAATTTACTTGGCTAAATGGATGTACCTATGGGAGGTAAAATTATTTTGGCACTAAAATTGCTAAAATAAGCCAAAAAAAAAAGGGTACTAAATACAAATGTGCAAAGCTAGCAAAATTAATTTTTTTGGCTAAACTAATTAATTACCTCAACACATTCATCAATGTCATAAAGCCAAATAAGATTATAGCATTTGGCTAAACAAATATTTGAGAATGATTTCCCAAAGATTAAGAGCTAAACATCTTTAGTGCAACAAGAATTCAAAAATAGTGATCCATGCAAATTTGCAAATTCAAAAATGACTTTGGCATGAACTTGCCAAAGTGAAGCCAAATGCACCTTGCACAATCCCATCACGCCACGAATATTACAAGTAAAATGAAATCTTTGGAGATAGCCAAACTTATTAAGTCAATAAGCATTTTGGCTAGATAAATTATTTAAGTTTACCTCAAAGTTCATCAAGTAAATAAGATTAATATTAGCTTTTTGTAGCTAGTGGACAGATGTCGTCGCTTTGCGAAGTAAAGCAATGGCATTTGTCCTTTGAGGGCTTATCAATTTAATTCATGGGTTAAGATTACTATACATTATATATCTTATACCTGTCTGTTTTTTTTTATAACTAATACAGTCAAAGCCGAAAATGAAATCTATTTTCGACTAGTTTTTCACTGCACAAAATCAATTCAAAAAAGGCCAAAATACACATGAATTAATTCTGGTAAGAACCATGATACAATTTTTGAGAATTATGCTAAAATAAATATGATTTTTTGGCTAAATAATTTCACAAGAGGCAAATTATTTCAAGAGGGAAAATGCACATTCAAGCATTAAAATTGTAAATAAAAATCACATGAGTTCATCTTGGAATTAATTCATAAAAATAGTCTAAAAATTTGCAAAGAAAGCAAAATACCTTTCTTTTTCCTCTTGAAATATGTCTTGAAAGGAGATTCATTGTGAAATTAGTATGAAATTGCAAGAAGAACTTGCAAAAGATGCAAACCTGAAAATTGAAGAATTGGTGCAGCCTTGAAGAAGTGCAGGGGACTGTTTAACTGAAAAGAGTGCTGATATTCTGGGTTGGAGCAGTGAACAACAGTAGCATCAGATTGCTTGTTGCTATTCAATATGTCGTCATGAGGAGAAGTTGCGACAGATCTCGATCTCGAGCACAAGGGGACAGCGCGCTGTGTGACGTGTACGACGCAAGGACAGCACGATCTGCTGTCTTGTGTGGTAGCTGATCGATCTGAGACCGTGGCGAGTTAATGGCTGGGCATTGATCAGCGGAAGTGGTGGCGAGCTTTCCGGAGATAGGAGAGGTGACCGGAGAAGAAGAAAAAAAAAGAAAAGAAAGGGAAGGAGGAAGAAGAGAAAAAAGGGAAAGAAGGAGAGAAAATTAGGAAATTTTTGGGGAAATTAGATTCTAGGGATTTATTAGTTTGGGATTTTTTAAGGGATTTTGAAACTAATAAATTTGGACACTGGTTTGAAGGAGAATTTTCAGATTTTGGAGCATTGGTTTCTTCTTGAGCAGAGGAATTTTTTGATTGGGGATTTTCAACTTGAGAATTTATTTCTTGGAGAAAATTTAGGCGAGTTGAAAATTGGTAATTGTTAGACTGTGATAATTGCTCATTAATTGAAAAATTCAAATTTTGATTTTTGAAATTTGAATGTTGATTTGGAAGAGAATGAGAGTTTTCTTGAGCAGATGATGAAGATGACTTAGAGCCATAATATTTTTTAGCCCATCTGTCTCTTTCTAAAAGCCTGTCCAAATGATCTTTACGGGCTTGATCATGTTCCCATTTTTCTTAATTTTTCTGAGCCTCACGAGGAGCAATTACTCTCCAATAATATTCATCAAATTCACCAAATTTTACTTTAGGTATAGGCATGACTAGAAGGAAATTGATAAGGGGAAAGTAAATTTTGGTTGCAATTCATTCTTGTATGTTTATATAAGAGAAAATGGGTTTACATGGGCTTTAGTGGGCTTTGACTACATGTTAGTTAGCATTGGCTTAGCCCAAGCTAACAACATGTAGGGGCATTGTTTGAGGCTAAATTAAATTTTGGGCTAAAAATAATTAGTCCATTATTTTTAATGATTAGCCCATTATTTCTAAAAATAATCCATTATTTTTAATTGGATAAGTCCATTATTTTTAATTGGTTAAAATTTTAAAGCCCAAATTAAAGTCTAAATTGCAAAGTTGAGCTGAAGATAAGGATCAGAAGAATCTGGAAGCGCCTGTTGATATTTCTCAGAGGCTTGGGGAAAAAGGCTCTGGAAGAGTTATTTGTAGAAGTTAAAGTTACGTGAATTTATTTTTGAGAACGGAAGACTGCTCAGCTAGAGCAATTATTTGGAGAAATTAATTCCAACAGTATAAAAGGCAGAGGAATGATTGAAGGAGGATATCTACACCTATCTACACCAATCATCTACTTTAGAATCATTAGCCAATCATCTTTGTTTTTAGTTTACAGCACTACTATCTGCTTTAGTTTTGTACTGAATTCTCAAAATCAATACAATTTCATTTTCAAGCCTTCAAATAGTCTCTTTATCTTCAAAAGCAATTTTTCATATGTAAAATCCAAGCAAATTGTGGTAAAGGAGCTTAGGGATCCATAAATCATCTTAAGGAAGTTAGATTAATTTTTGAGGACACGTTCCTCTGGCACGCTCGTAATTACACAAATCACAAAAAATAACAAACAGTTAGGTAAGGTGTTAATAATTCTACATGAAAGAGTACACCTATCCTAACATTAAAAAAAAGAATTCTAAATTTAAAAACGTAAAAGCACTGATGAGATAGTGTTGCAATTGAGTAAACTTTTTGATATGATGAGCAAGAGTACTTATGAGATAATGTTGGCCGAACTTTTGATAAGTGTCTTTGCGATAACATATAGATTTCTTATGCCTTTGGGATAAATTTATGAGGTTTATTATATATGCATACATATTATATAGTGTTTTAAGATATAGACTTTATAAGATACCATCAATATGAGTTATATGTTATAGTGATATGTGTTTGGGGAATCCGCAGTGTGATGTGATGAGATATGATGTTATAGTGATGATAAATTAAATACAATAAAAACATGAACACGTGGTGATAAGATTTAATGATCAAATTTCATAACGAACAATACGATCAATATGACTGAGCAAATACAAAAAACTAGTTATATGAAAGTGAAATTGAATCAGTACTCCAACGAAAGGAGTTATTCTTAAGAACACAAAATTTGAACATAAATACATTACGACTAAAATAGAAATAATAAAATAAATCATATTATGTTGAACCTTTGTGTTTGTATTTGATTTTTGGTTGAGCATTCCTTTACTTTTGATATTCTATTATTTTTCTTGATTATGCTTATTTTCTAAAGTGCTCTTTATTTGCATGAGCTATTCTTGATATTATTTACATTCACTAGGTAATTTCCTTACAAAATTACTCACACTAATTTTTCTTAAGGAAAACGGTCCTAATTATCTTTAACTATAAACCAATTTTCTAAATTATCCTATCCTTTAAATTGTATCAATTTATATGGTCAATTATTTGACTTATATTTATTTTATCCAACTTAGATTTGTCATGTGCAGTTGCTTATGTCGAAGGCTGACGTGTCTGCTTCAGTGTGCTGACTGGACCAAAATGAAATGACGTCGTTTTATTTGATGGGGAAAAGGAAAAAATAAATAGCAAAACGTCCCTGTTTATCAAAAAGAAAAAAAAACCACCAATATGTAACTACATACACTGAAAATTGAAAGGGTACTTACAGATTTAGGTCCTGAAATTTTCATGTCTATGTTGTTTTATTGGAGACCCTCAATGTTCCCATGGTTCTAAGTTAAAGGCTTTGAAAAACCACATTCCATGTAATTATCCCTATGAAGAACCTCAGCATCTAGTGGCATTGCTTGTACATATTCTTCATTCACATCATTAGCCTCACTCGAAAGATTTCCATTTCCATCTCCATCATTTCTCAAATTCCATCAATCTCAGACAAATTGGTGTTATTCTGCTATTGGCTCGAATATCCCACATTGGATTGCATCATATCTTCTTGATCAATGAAGGAGTCAAGCTTTGTTAAGCCTTCGGAATTCTTGGAACCATCAAAAGACAAATATGCATCTTCAAATCCTGAAGTCCCTTTCTCAGACCCATTTTTCCCTTCTTCGCCATCATCAACACATAACCCACAACCATTATCCATAGAAGCAAGAGAGAAACCCTACCTCATGCGAAGATCTTTGATGAAAATATGAGAGAAATCATCTGTATTGGTAGAATCTTTGTAGGTCAAAGATTTTACTGGTTTCTTTTTATTGGATTGGAACTGGGTCTTGCTTTTCTTCTTCTTACTTGTTTGGAACCCAACTGGGCTTGACCGAAGATTAACATGATGTTGGCTGATGGGAAATGAATCATAGCGAGTGCGGCCAGAGCGATTGGAATGAACATAGATCTAGGATTTATTGTTAGTGAATGTCCCAATGAAAGGTTGGTGAGGACAAAATGAAGGTGATGATGATGACCTGAGATGTTTTGATAAAACGGGGATGTTTTGTTATTTAGTTTTTCCTTTTCTCCATTAAACAAAACAACGTCATTTCATTTTGGTCCAGTCAGCACACTGAAGCAGACACGTCAGCCTTCCACGTAAGCAACTGCACACGATAAATCCAAGTTGGATAAAATAGAAACAAGTTAAATAATTGACTATATAAATTGATACAATTTAAAGGATATGATAATTTAGCAAATTGGTTTATAGTTGAGGATAATTAGGACCGTTTTCCCTTTTTCTTATATTCTCTAGCATAGGTTGTGCATATTTTGCTTGTATAGTTGGAGTTATTTTAGATAGCAGTCCAGTGGACCATGATGACCTATGAGGTGACCACGACTGAGACAAAAACTTGGTGCAAAACTGCAAGCGAATGGTATCGCCAAGTACTATAAAAAATATCGTTCTCACGGAGACTCGTTCTAATCAACTATAAAATAAAAACAATTTTCAAATCTAAATAATAAATAATCAATAATCAATAATCAAAACTTGCTAGAAATTAAATCACCTCATAATCATTAAGCTACCCTAATTTACTACTCAATTAGCTACGCATATCCCGAGTTTTTCTAAAACATCAATCAATCTTTCTCAAGTATCAATTAATTTAAATTCATAATTATCAATCAAGGCAATAAAGACCCAATTCTCATTGCAATCCAAACACCTAGATATCAAAATCATGAATTATGAAGCACAACACAATGAGAATTTAATCAACTCAATTTATCTCTAATTTTGAATTAAGTTAAACTTATGTTTATAGGTCTATTAGAATTACCATCTCTCAACACATAATCCTAATTAAAATCATATTATTGGTGGCCAAACAACAACAAGCATTAAGATTAATAAACACAATAAGCAACAACTAATGAATTGATTTAATTGGAAGCTTAGATCATGTTTGGATCATTAATTCCTAACAAAGAAATATTTAGCCTAACATATTATCAACAATCTCCAAGAAATCACAAGAAAAACCCATAATAAAATATAAGAAAGAGAAGAAGAATGAAATAATTATAATTAATCTTCAATCGTCAATCTTCAAATTCTCGTTTCTTCAATCTTCTAGGGTTTCTTGTGCTTTTTCTCCACCATTGGCTTCCTTAACCTAGAGCTAAAATTCTCTATTTATAGAGAAAAATAACTTAAATTCGTCCAAGGACCAAAATAGTAATTTTCCACCTTCAAAACCTCCTCCAATGAGGAAAATAACTCCTTAATTATTGGCTTGAATCCCATACTCTTTAGAAAAGCAAAATTCCTACAAAAACATACCAAAAATGTATAAATTAAATAGGAAACTAAAAAGGAAATAAAACTATGCTAATATTAAAATCCTGATAAAACACTAATGATAAATAATAAAATATAAAAAAATACTAATAAATCCTATGGAAATTAAATAGAAAACTATGCAATAATTGACACTAACATTTTTTAAAAAGTCAAAGAAAATTGCAATTAGAGCTTTTTGAATGAATTGAATGCTAAGAAATAAACTATTTAACCACTTTCCTAACCTCTTAAATGATTTTTTGAGAGGTAATGTATAGTGAATGCTTAAACAAATATAGTGCTGTTAAAGTGCTGAAAATTCATCCCGAAGCTTTATCGTGCTCATTTAATGCTTAAACAACTTTTTGCAGAATTTGCTTCATCACAATCATGACATGCCCCATCATGATTATGATCATTGATAAATATAGTAATGGAGTTTTATTGTGATCATTACGATTTTAACAAATGGATTGTGACTCAAGTCACGATCATGACATAGGATCATGAGGGTCATCATGTGAATTCTTGATAATTCTTCAATTTGGTCATGCTTGTGACTTTCTTTGTCATGTTCGTGATCCATACCCTTATGATCGTGATTGGAATTGTGAAGGTCACTGTGTGACTTTGATCATCACCATTAATTTGGTCAGGCTTGTGACTCCTTATGTCATGCTCGTGATGCTCCCCCTCATGATCGTGGGGGCTATTGCCTGGTTTGCCAGTTCTCGTAATTTGACTCACGGTCATGGTCTTCTTGATCACGATCATGATTTTATAGTCATGGTCGTAATCATACCCGTGAGGGTCACTGCTTGGTCTTGAACTTGAGCATTTTATTAAGGTGGTGCTTGTGGGAATGCTCACGATTGTGATAGGAATCGTGACCGTAATTGTTAAGATGTTATTCTTTAATTTATAAGTTCGGAAAAGCCTTTAGTTTTCACCTAACTTATACACACAAAAAATACACACATTAGTAACTTAAAATTGAGTTTGCTAAAATCAAAACAAGGTTGATTAAGCCTTGATCATGCAAATAGCCTATAAGGTTGGATGAGCACTTTTTGTCTTATCTTGCTTTAACCTTTCCTCTTCCTGGACATAGTGTGAGATGAACTCATTCAGAGATCAAGTCTCTTTCTATAATTGTAGCTTTAATTAAATTGGCTAAATTTTCTTCCTTAAAAAGGTCTAACTTAAGTGCTTTCAACTTAAAAGCAAGATGAGACATTTCCATGATGTACTCCCTAATATTACCTTTACCTTTATGCCTCATTGAAATTAGATTTGTTAAGGGCGTAACAATTTCAGCCTTTTCGGTCTTGACAAACCTCTTTTCAATTTTTGTAGGAAACTCTTGATCTGTAGTTATCTTTTCAGACATTGTGCCTTTGAATATTTTTAGGATGACCTTCATGATTATCATGACTCCGAGAACAATTAAGAGGTTCCTTTGCCATGACTTGAAGTCACTGCCATTTAGCATATGATTTAAATTGACGCTAGCAGTAATATTAACAAGAGTATTCATAGCTAAATAGAGAACAACAACTTACCAAAAAAAAAAGCTCACATAAGTTCCAATACAAAATCAATAATAATTTCAAATAATGGCAAATTCCATCTCAAGATATCAGATACTCCATTAATTTTTTGTCTTTGGATAACAATATTAACTTGTATGTGATATCTTGGTGTAGTAATCAAACACTGACAATAAGAATATGTTGAATAATAAATCTTCCTTTGGGCTAATTTATTATTTACATGTAAAACCGAATAATCATCACATATTTATTACCACAAATGCACATGCAATTCTATTAAATAATGATCTTCCTTTGAGCCGATCAATACTCACATACATTATATGCACAAAACCGTTTATATTTTAAAATAAATCAATTTTCACAAAAGAGTTCATTTTGGTGAGATGTTATTTCAATCAATTTATCTTAAATTATATATATAACCATACCAAAATTTGAATTTAAAATTGTATCCAAAATTCCTCAATTGCATAAATTACACCAAAAAAAATCTTTATTGCATTATTGTAAATTTTTTTAATCATTATATATATATATATATATATATAGACACACTAGTTTGCAAATCAAAGAGAAAAAAAAACTGCATCTGTATTCATTAGCCACATGATAGCAAACCAAAAAATTGTAAATTGTGTCGATAACAATCAAATATTTACCAAAAGAAAGCTTACCAAACATTGACCAAAGGAATCACCAAAGAAAAAGAAAAAAATTGCTTCCAAAACTTGTACCATATACATATATTTATAATTTATACACACAATTGCCAAGCTATGATGTATGGAAACTTCTTTCACCAGACATTTCCGTGTTTTGAAAATTTTTGAAAACTTCTTACAAATGTTTTTGGGCCGTTTCTAAAATAGTGCAATTAAAGAAATTTCCCATCCCCTAATTGTATAGTTCCTCAAATAAGATTCATTTTATTTAATAGACAAAAATAAGTGAGAATCATCGATTCATATCGATTCTTATGATTCACCATTGATTCTCATACTTTTCCGATTACCTATAGATTTGCATTAAATTTTACATGAATCGACTCAAATCATACGATTCGAATCGTGAATTGTACAATTCCAATAACAATGGACCACCTATATATAAACAACTTTTTTATTATCTTTTGGTATTTCTATTTCAGTCTATTATTGAAATAGAACTTAGTCATTAGTCTATACATATTAAAGGTTCCACACCCTTTAAATACGTTAACACCCAAAATTATTCAAACCGAAATGATCACTTTCAAACGGGTTCATCTTTTCTAACAGTCTATAACGCATAACCTTCACATATAAGACCAATGTTGGATTAAAGATCCAATAAAATAATCATTAGCCACTGACAATGCAAATTACAACTACTAATAAGTTCATCTACTCAGTAATTATTATTATTATTTTGTGTTTAAATGAAAATTTTTTAGAAATTTTAAAAAGAAATTAACATTTAACGACACTTTTAAGTGCAAAAACTCCCTTAAAGTATAAAAAGTCATCAGTTCAATCCATGGCAATTTAAGTGGTAAAAAAAAAATACTAAAGTACAAAGGATTATAACACAAGTGCAAAATAAATAAATAAATAAAGGATAAAAGTTTGTGTCTCACAGGTCACGGTAATTTACTAAAGAGCCCCATAATTTTTCTACCCCTATATCATGAGAGGTAAAAGTGTAATTTTATTTGTTTTTATCGTGTAACGGGTCGCAACACCTTAACACTATTATTCATAAATAAATATGTAAAAATCAGAAAAGATATATGACAGAGAATGTATTATACTCCCTTCGTTTCTTTATATCTGACGTTTTAAAGAATATGTGAAATTCTATATAATTGTCACTTTTATACAATCAATAAAATTTTAATTTTTTTTTTGTCAATTTTTCCCTTATCATTATCAACTCATTTATTACTCCTTTATCCTTATCCTTTTTTACTTTGTACAATCAATCAAGGGTACTTTAGTCTCTCAACTTATTTTTCTCTTAAATTCAAGAATAATTAATTATTTCTTAATCCAAATGAAACTCCCTAAAACATCATATATAAAGAAACGGAGGGAGTAATATTATTAATATTATTAAACCATGTTAAGAGTAACTACAACATCATTTCAACCCCCTACAAGCATTGTCCTCATGTCCTAACAATTATTAACTCAAGTACTAGGCATCATCGTTAGAATCAAGTCTTAACTGCAGAGGCATAGCTGGTTATTGTCCTACCAATGGTTACTGTCATCTTTAGCTTCAAGACTACAATGAAAAAACAGGTTTACATCCAGAAGTATATCGGATTTTAGTAACCTTTGCAAGCAGTTAGGCAATCAATCACATGCTAGAGGCTTTCGCGAAACTTGAAAATCTTGAGAATTCATCTTGTAGAAGCATTTGTGGGTTACCTTGCTCAATCTACACAAGCACCAAAACTTCATCAGTTCTTTAATCGTATTGAGGTAGCAATGAAAAAACTATCCTATTACAATGAGTGAAATTGCACTTGCATTCATCAGAAATAATACAATACCCCTATAAAGCAAGAAAGTTTATTTTACAAATAATTGATGGTTTCCAATTTATTTCATAGTTTAATCACTTCAGTTCCACAGCCATTCATAGTCAGAAATGTTTTTAAGTGATTGAAGAACGATATCTAAGACAAGAAGAAAGATAAAAGCAGAAAATTATGTACCACATTCCCATGGTCAAGAACAAGGATGTTGTCCATATTCATAACAGTGGAAATGCGATGAGCGATTGTAATCACAGTTGTGCCTTCACATTCGGTAGATATTGCATTTTGTAGTACTGAAGCTGTTTGAGTGTCAACGTTAGCTGTGCATTCGTCCAAACAAAGTACCTAAGAATTTGTACTCCATCAGAAATTTTCCATCATCAATCAAAAACACATACATGCACATGCAAGTATATTATAGATGCATTTTTCCCAATAGATTTATCTCTTGCGTACTACATTTCATTGAAACAGACCATGTTTAGAAGCATAGCAGAAGTAGTCAGCATAATATACCCTAGAAGACTTGAGAAGAGCACGTGCAAGGCATAGAAGTTGCCTTTGCCCAACTGAAAATGTTGATCCAGATCCCTTCACATGAACATCTAGTCCACCTGCCATTTCTACCTCCTCCTTAACGTGGCATTTCTCCAGAACACTCCAGATTTTCAAATCATTACTCATCTGGAGAGGATCTAGGTTATCCCTACAAGTTAACACAAAAAATGAAGAGTTTAATTATTTAAAAGTTCGTATTATTAAATGTGAGTATCAACCTTAAAAAAAAAAGGTGGCATCCAATAATTTATAGTAGCTGGAAATGGCTAACAAACTATGTTGCGTAAACATACCTTAACGAGCCTTCAAATAGGAATGGACTCTGGGGAACAACAGCAAGGTGTGCACGAAAATCTCTAACAGGGATGTCAATTATGTTTATTCCATCAACCAAAACACGACCGCTACTTATTGGAGTGAGTCGGAAAAGGGCATTCAAGATGCTTGATTTTCCAGCCCCTGTTCTTCCAACAATCCCAACCTACTTGAATAATTTTACAACATTAAAATCTGGAGACTGGAATGTTTTGACTCCAAAAACAAGTCATGAAATGAAAAATAAGTGCTGGTCAACATTAGGCTAGTATTCACTGACCTGTGTTCCTCCCACAATAGTAAAAGACACATCATTTAGTGCAGGTGGCAATGAGGGCATGTATCTCATTGTAACATTCTGAAACTTTATCTGTCCTTGGAAAGGCCAATCAGGATCCGGCGATTGGGATCCTTCAAGCTCTTCTTGTGGAATGTCCATATACTATAAAGAGTTAAGAATGTAAGTTACTGGTGGAGAAGGAAAGAGTGGAAACAGAACCTATCTTATAATACCTGAAGAGCTCTCTCAACAGAAACCATTTCCTTCTCTGTTTCAGTAAAACTTGTTAAAAAACTTCCTAATAATGACACAATTGGAGCTGCATATGACAGAGCCAAACCAACCTGAAAAAGCAAATAAAAATTCTTTATTTTTACCTGGATCAAAATAAGTGAAAAAATTTATCTAGGAAAGAAAAAACAAAAATCTAGTAGGCTCAAAAAGAAAATAAATGAAAGCGTTGAAGAATGTACCAGTCCAGGAGTCCCAAAACTGATTGGCATATAACCTCGGGATCCCACAACAGCCATCACGGCAACAAATGAGATGATCAATGCTGCTAACAACTAATATAATATCAATGGTTAGTAGAATTACTAGAACCATGTACAGTTACCATCCTATTTTTCCACCTGAAAAATAGTAATTTACATTCATGCAATGAATTGTTTCACAAAATACTCGGTGGATCTTGTAATCAAATTATTCATCCGGGATATCTATATATACCTGGAGACGCAGGGAAAGCCACAAACTTGCTATTATTTCTGAGAAAGAGGTTCGTTGATACAAGGCCACAAGCTCAGTGAACTTGGCCAAGAAACAGTCCTGTCCATAACCAGCACTAGTCAGTGCCTATATGATTTCTCATTTGATTATATTCATTAGCAATATATCAGCAAGATTTAAGTTGTAATAAAAAAGCTATGATGTCCCAGTAGAATACAATGGTACATGAGTTCTCCAAAATTATTCTGGACATCATTCTCACGAGTCGTAGACGTAACAGGCAGCAATTGTTAAAAATTCGTTCTAAAAGTAATATCCAAATATCTACCTCAGACTTAAATGCCCTTATAGTGGATGATCCATCAAGTGTTTCTGTGAAGGTTGCATAAATAGGAGAACGAGAAACACTGTCCAGCCTTCGCAGTTCTCTTGCTGTTGATCTGTAGAAGAACTGAAGAACTTCTGATTAAGGAGATGGCTTCATGGTCAAACAGTTTCCCCCCACTTTAGATGTATAAGAAAGAGTGTACAACTAGACTCTGGCAATTTTTTCCTTTCCCAGTTACTCATCTCATTCCTCATATTGCAGACAATGCAATTTACTTAAATGAGAGCAACTTCAGGAAGACACCAGCTATAATTGTAATCTCATACATGGAAATTGTATGGTGCATGATCAAATATTTGGCTCTAGCGCCACAAAGACATTCTATCTTACCCAGAATCCCATTGTCTTAATTTTATGTAATATTAAGTGGTCATATTTCAAATTTTAATTGATGCAAGATTATAAAATGCATCATGTGAAACTTGAGTGTTTTTTTGGGCACAAACTAGTGTGCGTTTCCCACAGCTTTTTGAAGCATTTGTATATACAATTATCGTTTATCAACTAAAGAATAAGATCCTACAGTCTCTTCCTGATAGATCTATTATCTCCTAAGATGTCTGTAAAGGAATATAACAATAACAGTGAAAAAAACTGAAGTTGCTAGCTTTTAGGACTCGTGAAATAATTGCAACTGCCTTTTATCTGTCGCAGCTTGAAAAATTTTACCAAATTCCAAAGATATAATAGTTTCTGATGTGTATAAGAACATTAATGTAAAGTTTTAAAGCCCAATAATTCCGTGCATTTATTTATTTGTTGGTAAAGATTAAACTTGATGCAATAATTAAATTCGATAGTCTAGCTATCTTGAAATCAGATATACCTGTAACTTGCCATAAATAAACCAAAATGGCAATAATAAAAGCAAGAAGGCAACCTGCACATATGTAAAAGCCAGGTGAAGCCGGTTGTCAACTAGTGGGAAAGAAAGGGAAATGAGATTTCCATAAATCATACAACCAACATTAAGAATTTTGTGATTACCTGCACATATGACAAAACTATTGCTATTCCCAACAGGCCAACAAAATTGGCAAGGAGAATATTGAGAATGAATGGAAGAGAATCATCTATTGTATAGAGATCTGAAGATAACCTACAAGGCACACAAAATATGTTGACACTTGTGCTCATAAACATAACTTTTACCTTTATATGGCATCTCATTCTAACCTGTTAAGTATTCTTCCAGCAGGTGTTTGATCAAAGAACCGTACAGGTGCATCAATAAGCTTCTTAAGCAATGTATTGTGCACCAGAACTGCAGCATGTAAGCCACCAAATGCAAACGAGAATGCCCTCACCAGCGTTAGAGATGAATTTATAATACAAAAGATGCAGAGTACAACCTGCATCATCAGTTCCCAAGTCAATGAAGAATGAAATAAAAAACTCCCAATAACAAGCTTCCTTTAAAGGCTATTTCACTCTATGTCAGCCAAAATAATAAAATAGGTGCCATATTGAAAGATGCAACTGAGCTTCCAATTAACCTATCCTTAGTTATGCTAGCAAGCTTCCAATTAAAGATTTGATGGAATGCCAAAAACATGTAATGTTCTTGCATAGATCAAATTTTGTTAACGTCGTTGCTCATTTTTGGTGAACAACAGCTCTTGCCAAATCATGGTTATAGGTACGCTTGATGTAGGTTTAAACAAGGGGTAGATAATCATAAATGGAGGATCCAGCTACCAGATAGAAAGATGTGGAGTAGCCTCCCTGACTGCTCCCTGTTGTATCAACCCAATATGACAGCCATAAGTCATTGCCATTACGAGAAGCTTGCATCAAAATAGCTGAAAGGCATATTACAACTGTAATGACCCAGCCAGAAAATGCTGCGTAACTCCTGTGAAACAAAGGACCAAATTGTAAACGCTTACTGTGTAAGAAATTCAGGAAGAATTTTCCTTGCAAACCAACAAGAGAAATGAAATTCTCTAATCATCCCTGTACATAGAATATGAATATCCTGATCAATGAAATATTAGATGGCATATAATTACTTGTACACAGCAAGTTCAACTCTCCCCTCTTTCCTCATCTCAACTTCAACAATCTCTTGTGCTTCCTCTGAAACACATATAGATTCTGTATCCACTAGAGGGCTTTTTCTGCTTTCAGTAGAAATACTTTTTCTGAGTTCTTTTCCTTGAACATAAGATAATGTATCGAATTCATTTTGTGGAGAGAATGCTGAGTATGATGAGACAGCCAAGTCAGTTGAGTTTCCGACCCATTTCACATGCCCTTTCTCCATTATAACTATCAAATCAGCAGAAGATATTGCCTGCAAGGGTTCACCACTGCCAACTCAGACCCATGACATACTTCTTCATTTTCAGTAGAACAGAAAACAGAGTTAACAAAATTCATGACATGAAACTAATACCAAGTAGACAACACAAAAATACAATGATCATGAACAGTATGGATGCACTGGAAAGTTTAAAGTGGATGGAAGTTTACACTATCAACTTTTCAAAGGGCGAAGAACAGGTTTTGTACAAATAGTAGCCAAGTCTTCACATGGTAGACTTAAGATACAAGCGAGCAGGAAACTTTTCCTCAAATAGCCAATTACATGCAATTCATGTTTTATTATTAGAGAAAGTTGTTTATTATCTTCCTGTTTGATAAATAAGCTGCACCCAGAATACTTTCAAACTGAACATAAATGATAATTATACTCTTGATATAATAATTTATTTTCGGGTTAAGAAAAAATATTTAAGTTTCAGGCATGACCCTTTCCTAATCTTGTCACAAATGTTACAGGAAAAAAAAAAAAAATTTCTTGCCATTTGGTTACAACATTGACAATCAAATAAGAATTAGCTTCTAGTGTCTAGAAAAATGTAGAAAAATCCTTCATCAAAGAAATCCATGAGACTATCTGGATAGAAATTCCTAGGTATTTCTTTCTATAAGTTCATAAATCAAAGAAACTACTTGTTTCTGAATAGGAATTCATCTTCCTTTAAACAAGAAATGTTTTAACGTTTTTTGTTCAACCAACTTTTCTATGCACACCAGCAACTGGAGACTGAAAAATGCAGCAAGCAATTTTCAGGAAAATAGTTCCCCCAAAACCAAGAAAGATTCAAATTTTTCTTTTAAAATTAATTACGTGTTTAAAGAAAATGTTGATGTCCAATAAAAATGAAGGGAATCAACGAAACTACCTGGACATTATGGGTGCAAAGAATACGTGTCTTTTGGTTCAAAAGTGGACCCAAAATAGCATTCTGTAAAATACACCTCGCAACTTCTGCATCGACTGCACTGAGGACATCATCAAGCATATATACATCTGACCCCTGATAAATGGCCCTGTTCCACATCATTTGATATGTTGTGACTTGGGACACAATACATAATGTTGCAGAAATATAGAAACCACTATTAGAAGGCAGAAAAGTTCAAGCTTATTTCAATGAAGAAGCTATAAAAATTTTTAAACATGGAGTGGGTGCAACCTTGCCAAAGCAAGGCGAGCTTTCTGTCCACCAGATAAGTTGACTCCTTTCTCTCCAATGTAGGCCATGTCACCTCCTGCCATTACTGAAATATCCACATCCAGTGCACAAGCCTTTATAGTATCTAAATATCTGAAAAGTAGCAGAACAAATAAAAAAAGGATGAACCCCACAATTGAAAAGCAGGAGAATGTCCTTCCAATCTAACAAACAAGCCATAATTGACACTTGGAACCTTATTTTCTGATTCCCTCTCAATAGACATACAAATAAAACTAAAGCATAGTTTAATTGAACAAGAACCAACATAATAAGTTTTCCGCATAAGAAGAGTAAAAATCTTTCAAGAGGAATATTTTGTACCTTTCTGAATCATAACTCTTGCCAAATAAAATATTTTCACATACTGTTCCAGACAAAATCCATGGAACCTGCAATTCCAATGAAATCCAATATAGAAATTCTGTGTCTAAAAGGTGTCAGCTATGAAAGCCTTACCAAGGAGAAGCTGAAAAAACCTGCGGCACATATGCTCGAGATCCACTGGAATGAATCGACCCACAAATGAACCGCATTTCTCCCAATATTGCACCCAATAAGGATGATTTACCTGAACCAACCTGTACAGATGATGGGCATGTGGAAATATAATCATTCAAAGAGATATTATTGTAGCTTCCATAAAATTCTGAATCTGATAATCTCCCATTCGCCTAATTATGAACAAGTACTAAAGGCTAAAAGAAGCTTAGGAAAAGTCACTCTAACGTTATTATCTCACATGCAGTTAAATAAACAAAGCTAAATTTGCTGTTTCTGTGTTAGCACAATGAGCTCCAAAGAAAGGATGATGCCCTGGTTTTGCCTTAAGGGTTCTACAAGCCAATAATATTTCATGTTCGAAGCTATAAGTTTAAAAATCATATAGAACTGTAAAAGCTTCAGGCAGGGATTTGAATTTTAACCTCTCCAATTATTGCAACGAATGATCCCTTTGGAACGGTTAAAGTCACATTATTCAACACCAAATTCTGTTGCTGTTCGTCACTGCTTGACCAAGCACAGCATGCTTCATGCATTGTAACAGCCATGTCATCAGAGATAAAGTTGGAATGGTGATTAGAAGAAAGAGATTCAGCTCCTTGTTCTGATTCATGTTTGTCCTCAGAACAGCAGAGAAACCTGCTCAATCTCCTGATTGATATAAAGGCCTGGAATAAAGAGAAAATGAAGCTATTTGAGATCACAATCTGTTGAATAGTTATTCTTAAAAAATCACAATATAAGCACAACTCACATCAATCAATCCATTGATGACCCATGGGAATGAATTGAGAGGAGAGATCAAATTATTAAACAAAGCAAGACAAGTGAAGACCTGCAACAAAGATTCTCAGAAAAATCAAATTTCTCTATTGCTATCACATTGTTGCTAAGTAATGCAGCAAAACAGATAATACAAAATCAAATAAAGAAATTTATCACTAATAAATCAAATGAGATATGATCAGAATACCGTTGCGGCGTCAAGTTGATGCCCCATTAAAGAAAAAAGTCCAAAAGTGAACAAAGAGAAGAGTGTTGGTGTTGTAGCCCAGAAAAAAACACACCACGCATCCAAATACTTCCGTGTCTGATGACAAGAAAAGGAAAATGTAATGATTGACAAGTGTTCAACATTTGAAGAAAAAATAACTATCTGTTGCATTACTCTTAGACCACACAAGAATAGAAGTACAGTGGCTTACAGCTAAGTGCTTCACTTCTAAGGATCTTGTCTCCATCAGCCAACTAGAGAAAATATGCTCCCATCCATACATCTTTAAGGTGCGAATATGCATCAAAATTTCTCCTGTCTTTCTAATCCTGTGAAGGAACAAACCTACTAAAATATAACCCCTTGTTTGGTTCAATTCCGTTAAGAAATTCATTTCATTTCCAAATAACTTTTACATAGAATTCATTTGCAAATGAATTTCAAATTCATTTGAACCAAACACATTTCAACAATAAGAATGGATTTAGTATTAAGCAATTCCACAAAATTAAGAAGTTAGAATTGCAAATGAATTTTACAAAGTTTTCATTTAAACCAAACACACTCTAAGTGTCAATTAAAAGTAAGTAATCTCATGGGTACATTGTTCTGCTCTCATAATCCATCACATTGTCGCAATTGATTTTCTTCTCGCTCTCAATGTAACTGCTTGATAATAATCAAAACTAGGAAAAACTTAATGAAGGATAATTGAAGAAGAGAGGATCTCCTATTCTTGGTAAAAAGGATGTTTGAAGTGCAGGGAAAATCTTTGCAGGGTGTTGAGGCCACCTCACCATGAATTAGGACTCATCAAAAGAAAGACCAATAAACTCCTCTAAGCCTACCTGGAGACTAATCATGTCACAGCTTAAAAGCTGTCAATCATGTATTTAAGCAAGCAATAGTATTGGGCCAGGTTATACGATCACATGTCTGAAACTCACAATTCAATTCAAACGGAAAACAACAAAGTACATCTATGTACCTCTCATCCTTCTGCTTCATCATTTTCTCAGTAGCACTTGCAATTAATTCAGAAATCCATTTATTCACTGCATTCAAAACATTTCAATAATAAGAGAAATATATCCAGTCATTTGGTAGTAAGCTCAAAAACATTAAAATGCAGAAATGTCCATAATTTAAACAAAGATGCAAGATTTTGTTGCAAAAAGAAATATGGATTCTTGACTTATATGAACCTTCATTATGTGGTTCACTATTCACACCATAATTCCAATGGGGCAAAACTGAAAGTGACTTGATAGATTGCCTTTAGTGAAGGAATCGAAGTCAGAACAAGGAAAGCGCATAAGAAACAGGACTTACATACTACATTTAAAGATTATCAATTTGTGAAATCCAAGATAATCCAAGGGAAGATAAAAGCAAAAGTGTCATGCAGGAAAGCTCCGAGCAATAAATGTCTGCCACTTCACAGAGACTTTATCTCGACTACTCCTCCTAGGACCCTTTTTAAGCAGCACAAGGATTGGCAAATGTGAATGTTGTTCAAGCAACCATCAAAATAAGCATCTAAATATACATTCATATACACAGAAGAAGATATTAGAGTGACAAAGAGACAGCACATGATGTGGTATGTAGTCTTCTTTTCACTCACAGAAAGTATGCAGCCAATAGATTGTTTCTTTAATGTTAACACTGATTAACGTATGGGAAATTCTGTGTTATCATTAGCACTTCAGCAATATATCAGATTTATATTTTAATTAAAGGTTGCCTAGAAACCATACTTTGACAAAAAAGGCATATATAATTCATAATTAGAAACTATCATTTGTCAAAGACAACTATATAGAAGTTTTTGCTGCAGATTTCATGTAACACAGAAATTAAGGAAAATAAATACCTGGAATTAATAAGATGGTTATTGCCAATCCAGATAGAAAAGCAAACTGGACTTGTGTATATAAAAGGTACAATGCCACTCCAATTTGTAAAGGCAAGCTGAAAAGTCATCACAACCAACTATAAGATTAGAGGGATAGAACTCTGTTTAATACAATAGATATGTTTTGCCACCGTTATTACTGTTTTAGTTGGTATTGCTCGATTTGAAACTTTATTTTGGTTATGCTGTTATTCATCAAAAACATTTTTCATGCAACATATTATTCTAGCAGACATTCCAGCTTCTTCGAGAGGCAGCTGTATATAACTGATTGATAATAATAACATCAAAATAAAGCAATGAAGAACTTAGATAATTAAGTAAAAACTTTAGTATCAGATTAAATTTTCAAATGGTATGGTAAATTCTAGTTCCAATATTGACTCATTTTTAAACAATTAATGAGATTGGAGAATTTGCTAGTTGTTAACCATAGTAGCACATTTAGATTTTTTATTTTCATTTATTTATTTATTTATTTGTGTATATGTGATAAGATTGAACCTTTACCTCCACACGTCATGGAAACTGTTACACAAATTGACAGTTCGATCAGCATCTACTGACATAAAGGTTTGTATTTCCCCCTCAGAAAATTTGGATCGCTCTGCTAAGGTAACACAAAGGCACTAAGATCAAAGAATTAATGAACTGATATTAAAACAGTGATCAGTCATAACATGCAAGGCAAACGGAGACCTATGTCATGAAAGAAGAATCAACTAAAGTTTATCAACTCGGATGAAGAGAAGTGTCATGGTGTCAAAAAAGGGTTTCATGTATTTATAGTTAATGAACAGAACGTAAAACAGTACACAAATTTAAAGACAAGCCAAATGAAAAGCATCAAGTTGATTCATTGAAGCATAATGTCTGATTCTTTGCTTGGCCAGTTACCGTAGATTGCAAAGGAATGTGATAGAATGAATTTCTTTTTAGTTCACTCTTTTTTTTCTTTTTTTTTTTTGCGTCACTTGTATGAAACTCTATCATGGTTTACCAAATACAGTCATAAGATAAAAGTAATTTTTGTTGCTTGACAAAGCAAATTGGGAATATTAAAGAAGAATTGCAGAAGACTAGTATTTTGTTACATAAGGTAGAAACAGAAAAAGCTAGTTCTCCTATCTGTGAAAACAATGTTTACGAAATGCTCAACTTATTTGAACAGATTAGTTTGAGGCAACTGCTGCATAAGGTGTCAATGCATTCATCCCAGCACAATCAACCAAGCATACTAGTACGCTAGCTTGATTCATGCATGTTACAAAGAACACATGATATATTTACCTTCTGATAAATTACAGTCATAATGCTAGACCGTAGCTTTAGCTTCAACTTTGCAAGAAGAAATGTGTATTGTGTATCTAAGAAGGATCTGCAAATAGGGGCAAGTGTCAATCTAAATTTACAGTTAAAAAGTCATCATTTAAACTAAGAATAAGATAACTGCAAAATGAGAAATGATCATTAAATGTCAAGAAGAGTAAGTTCATCAATGTGTTAGTTTCCGCAATAAAACAGAGCCGGCGGACAAAAAATTGTCGAAGTTTCATACTTGTTTTTTCTTAAAGACATTATTGTTCATAATTCAATTAGCAGTATGAATAGGAATATAGCTGGTGAAAAACAATATAGCGTCTTTGATCATTTTGGTTTTATTATGTGTTCACGGCCATATTAAAATTAGTTCAAATGAACAAAAAAATGTGAAGCTTAAAGAAAAGTCATCTAAGACATCAAAAGAACTAGAATGCACAAGAAATCCAATTTTGGAAAGTTCTTTCCATCTCCATGATATCCAGCAGTTGAGACAACATACAAAAGAAAGGTCCCTTTGAAGGCATGTCACTCTTAAATTAAAGGAAATTGTTCAGCACAAAAATGGTAATGGACACCTTTTACTGTCTCCCACATTTCTATTGATTCATATTAATCCTATTTTGGTCAGAATTTCTAGTAAAATTGTGAACAAAAAAAAAAAAAACAAGGAGATAACAAAGCGACAAAGAAAAGGAGAAGCGCAAAAGAGAAAAAATAATAAATATATGCTATTAGTCGCTATTACTGATATTTACTTCAAGACAGAAGTAAGGCCCATGGATAATGCAAGCACATAGCCATCCCAATGTCCAGAATCTGAAACATCCCAACAATTTTTTTTCAGTATATGTTTTTGTCAGCATAAAACTTTAACTTAATGTGATCACTATGCAATAACTATAAAACAAGAAATTGCAGAATACACGAAGTTTGCATGTAAATACTTTAAAATCCAACAAGTTAGCACCAAAGTTATCTAAATAAGGGATCTACAGTTAACTAAGACATGAAGTTCAAGAGCAGAAATTAATTTCTCCAGCACATTCAGGTAGCACCAAGTTTTTTTTTTTTTTTTTTTTTTTTTCAGAACAGAACCATTAAGAAAGGAGCTTGATGATCAATAAAGTAAACAGAGCCATTACAACAGGGAAATTACCAAATCAAACATTAGAAGAAGAGATAAATAATCACTGATTTTTAGGGTCACCGAAAAGTTAGTTTATCTACTACAACATTTGAAGAACCAGAACTAAAAACTGATGAAATGCTTCAAACCTTGTTGAAGAAACCAAATGAGCTTATTCAGAAGCAATGGTCCCACAAAACCAAGACAATCATTGAACACCTGTAAAAGTAAAATTATCTGTTAGATACCTTTCCCAAAGTAAGCACTAGAAATCTAGAAGAAATTATTGAGTAAACGTTTTTCATTTGAAAGTTATAATGTTGACATCTTATCCTTAGAAATTCATATAAAGAAAGCTCAAGTCTCCCTAGGAGCAGGGTTGGTGAGATAGAGCTGGAAAAATCATATTACCAATCAACAGTTCAAAAAGATTATTTGCCATGTGTTTTTTCCTGTCAAATGTTAGATTGATGGCCGATGAACTTATATGACTCAGAATCCTGATATTAACTAAACTATAATAAAAAAAGTCTTATTACATAGTGAGAAGTCCATCCTGACACAATAAGTTACCTTTAGTATACCAATAAGAAAATATGGCCATCCATATGCACAACAGATTGCTTTGAACAAGAATGGGTTAGAGCTACTCTGCTGAGCTCGCCAGCAGCTTGACAATCTATCATGACAGGTTGAAGGTTCCATATCATCAGGTAGCAAAAGCAAATCTTCAAAGTCAAGCTGCTTTGTAAAACCACGATTCATCACAGAAGTGATAGATTTGAATGTCATGATATCCCAACAGCTCGGCCGGTTTCTCTTTGACAGCCAAAAGAGGTAGAATCATTTAAAATGAATTTGTTGACGTCAAATGAAGAAAAAGAATAACAAAACAACATCAATAAGGAGCATCTCATCATGGATGTGAGTCCTCAAATGTAAAAGTGACATTGCACTACTCATGAAAGAGACAAGGTAAACAGTGATTAAAATGCAAAACGAGAAATTAAAACTGATGATGTGCAAAAATTTTGAAGCACTATAAGGCATGTTTGGTTCAAATTACCGTATTCATGTAGAAAAATATGAATTAAGAACTTCTATCGAGCAGACAATCTGAACTTTTATTAACAATCTGACAGAAAAATCAAAATGGCAATAATCACTTACAGAGTCCACAGGACGAGCTCCCTCAATATCCAAATCAGAAGGAAGAAGTTGGTCTTCCATTGAACTATAGTTCATGAAAGTTACAGTATGGTCAGCAAATCTCAATAGTACAAGAATAACATAATAACGCATTGCATTTCCTTATTCACAGACAAATAAATATTAAATGAACAAGTGATTAGAGCAGATATTCACATGATAAATTTCATCAAACAGACAATCAATAAGTAAACAGATTCAACCTTGTAATGAAAAGCACCGAAAATTGAACAAATATTAGGGAAATTAGCAAATAATAACAAACAGAAGCAGTTAAAAAATGCGGCTTGATGATTATAGGTTTTGATCAGCACTTGTATGCATGCATTTCTTACATATACAAGTATTTCTTTGCATGCCTTTCGGAAAGACGAAGGACACTAAAATGAGTAGACTATGTTCTCCAGGAAAATTGGACCATCAATTATTGGCAAAACTTTTCAAGAGGAACCTCTTTAATTTATCATCAAATGCTACAAAAATGAAAGCACTGGAGAAAACCCATGGTGATTGACAACACCAGAGCCATGCACCTTGCATAAGGAGCTATATTGATATTCTGCTGAAATCTCTTTCAATGTTTGCACCAATATTAATGGACAGGGTTCTGTTTTTGATATAAACAGTTTAAAAGTGCTAACATATACCTGCTTTAGAGGTGATGTGGAGCACATTGAAAGTAGGGATGTGGGGGATCCAAACTCATGTTATGAAATTAAGAAAAGTTACAGGTGATCACATATAATGAACTAGAGTTAGTACTACAAATGATGAGGGGAAGATCACGATAAAAAATTTCCCACTAAAGATTCACAACTTAATAGTTCTTAAACAGGTTTCCAGAACTCCATTCAAACAAACTAACAACAGACATCCTCTGTAGCATTACATAGCAGCATTTTGCACAGAGATTATCTAGGAGCATGATGTAGTGTTACCTATTCAATAACACAGTTGCAATAAAAATAGAGGCACACTATAAGCAAACAATTGAGTAGTTGTACCTGCTCTTTGAAGATGCCATTTTTATTCTAATAATATTGATGGATATACCACAAAAAGCATCGGAGAAAACAACTGAACTCTCTTTCAGACAGTTCAAAACCTGCCCATGTAAAATATGCAGGGAATTAAGATTTCCATTAACCAGGAAGAACCAATGCAAGATGTTTAAGAAATGCACTCATCAGGATACAAAATTAGAGTGTTTGAACTTGACTTGATTGTGTTTTCGCAATAACAAATTAACAAAATTTTGACATGAGATCTTTCTATCAAGTCAACCTGAAGTTCACATGCTTACGGAATCAATTTAATAAGAAAACAACTACCATTTACAACTGTTGTTATATTTCAGGACCATGCAATTCAGATAGAATAGCCTAACAGCAAAAGAAAATTGTCACCTCCAATGAAGCAAATGTCTTTTGTAGATGAATGAATTCCAGTAGTAATTTCAAGATCCACCAGAAACAGAGGAGCCAGTGGCAAAATACGTCTTTGAAGCGGACCCAATTTGAAGAAACTATGATGGCTGTCTGCTCATTCATTAGAGAGGAAAATCTAATTAACATTAGTGAGCTAGCACAGTAAAGGACGGTATCATAGTGAACAACTTAAGTTAGAAAACCTCACCCAGACTATCAATTGAGAACTTCTGAAAAGCCATTCATGATATGCAACAAAGCCTCCATGAAGCTCTCTCTTTAAAAGCAAAATCAGGTCCATAAATCATACACATGCTCCAAATGCAGGTATAAATTGTAACGTAACTTTTTCAGTCCAATAAATCATCAAATTGCAAGTAATGAATTGCAGTACATATCAAGCATAATATTTACCTAACCTATTATGCAGATATTTTTCTTCAACATAAACTCTATTTATTCAGTATGTTAAAAACTAATCGAGTTAATATTAGACCTTCACTAGATGCAGTTAATTTGACAAGAAAAAAGCAACGTCGTCATGCCCTCATACGAATTAAACAG
The DNA here is from genome assembly GCA_949634005.1 of Mallotus japonicus. Taxonomy (NCBI): domain Eukaryota; kingdom Viridiplantae; phylum Streptophyta; class Magnoliopsida; order Malpighiales; family Euphorbiaceae; genus Mallotus; species Mallotus japonicus. The sequence goes on along the minus strand of CATIWK010661239.1, from coordinate 1,840 downwards.
AATTATAAAATAATAAAAAAGAAACAATAAATAAATACACTTTGGTTGGTCCTTGGAAAACATATGCATACACCAGTATACCCCATCTAGGATTTGGATAACCAAATTTTCATTTAAGCACTGACTATAATGTTTCAACAAGAAAAGAAATTTTATTGTGAAAGAACAAAGGAAAGCATGCATGAGGACAAAAATCCTTCCCAAAAAACACAACAAACAAATAAAAATAAAACATTAAAGCAAGCTTAACAGTTTAATGCCTTTCAATTAAGTTGCCTAGAAGTGAAAGAATGTTCCTAAAAGCTCCAAAAAAAATACTTTCAGATACAAACAGGCTAAAATTGAATGCCTAGAAAGGATAAAAATTAATGCCTTCCCATTCTTTGTAGGATAGGTTCATCAAAGGGAAAAAAGACCACCTTCTTAAAAGTTTCATTATGCTCTTCTTGATTTGCAAGATCAATCTACAGTGCTTCAATTTTCTCTTCTGTTCAAGATAATCTGAAGTGAGTTCTTCTAGCCTATTCAAATAAAATTCAAAAAATATTACATTGAAATAATTTAATTAATTGGGAAATTCATGAGAAAAGCAAAAGTTCAAGGGATGAGGCTTCAAGTCACCTCAAAAACACAATCCAGTAATTAGTGCATGGAGAGTGACCTTTCAACTTTGTGACTCCAAACTTAGGCCAACACAAGAGAAAGTAAATATGCCTATACCTCTTCTGAAATTCATTAAACTTTTGTGACATGATCTCCTCCTCCTTAGCCTTCTCAACCTGTCACCAAACATCTATAGATTTTAAAACATTACGCATATTGCAACTTAAACTTCATAGATTAAAAAATGATTTTATAACCTCCATTATTGAATGATCACGTTCAGCAAAAGCAGAAGCTACACAGCCTTGAAAAAATTTCAGCTGCTTCTCTGCCTCCATATTCTGGAAAAAGAAATGAAACAAGTCGGTAAGAGGAGTAGCAATTGAAGAACTTGCTGATGGATGAGGGAATGTAGGAAATAACGAGTCTGTCACCCAGCGGTGAAGTTGATGGCTTAGAATTTGGCCAACTATTATTAGATAGAATCATACCTACAGTGGGAAGGGCAATCACCTAAGGATTCCTTGTGCCTCAAACCTGGCAATTCATCCACATGGGATGGTCCACTTAGCACCACAGAAATTCCCACTCCAACTTTATTCATATCTGTAGACAGCTAACTATCTAACATGGGATTGGTGTTTACACATATCTGCTATAAAAAATTATACTACATGATTGCTGGATTTGGCACTTATGATTGATTTAAAAAAAAAATCATCAACCATTATCTACTAGGATTATGTCATTTTATGTACCCTGAGCCCAAGGCTATCCAAATGCTTATAAGAAATTCTTACCCATTGGTATCCCCTAAAAGAAATAGCAATTCTTCAGACTGTGAGGATGTAGAAATATATTTAAAAAAATGACATGGAAATAATCTTTAGTCAGGACTGCCAATGGACATCTAATGTGAATCCACAGATAGCTCCTTCCTAACTTTATCAAATCACTTGATTCTATGAAAATAACATCCTTGCAAAGACTTTATGTAGATTGCTTGATTTGAGCTTCTTCTATCTTCAGGTAGATAGAATTCAATGGACAACAACCTAAAGTTTTTCTTTATTTGTTAAGATCAATGTCATTTTAGGAAGTTTTCATGACTTTTGAAGAGGGTGAATTATATACTCAACCATTTCAACAAGCTAATTGAAATAGTGGATATTGTTTCAGAAAAAAATTAACATAGAGGATACAGGTAAGACCAAACATAGAGGCTGGGAACAGTTCA
>CATIWK010660908.1:0-16290 GCA_949634005.1 Mallotus japonicus | reverse complement strand
CCTTCTTTTTTTCTTTTATTCTTTTTTATTTTTATTTTCTCTTTCTTTTTTCCTTTTCCTCTTTTTTTATAAATTTTTATTTTATCCTTTTTCTTATTTTTTCTCTTTTTTATTTTTAATTTTTTCTCCTTCCCTTATTTTTTTATTCTTTTTTATTTTCTCTTTATTTTTATTTCTCTCTTTTTTTTTTCTTTTTCCTTTTTTTAAAAAAAAATTAGAATGATGTCCTTATAAAGGCATCCACTGGCGCATTGTTTAATCTAAAACCCCTTGGGGTGGTAGCATTATTCTGTGACAACCAATACTTAATTCTTTAGCATATTCATCCATACAATCCGCAACAAAGTTCGATTCCCTGTAAATATGCAGCATCTTAACATCCCATGCTTATTGCAACATCTCTTGAATTGAACTAAGTGCTTGTGCCTATGAGCTAATGTCGACCGAGACTGGAACAACTTATAAGCGCTCATGCTATCTGTTCCAAGGACCACTCTTCTGAACCCAAGCTCCTATACAAGCCCTAATCCTTTGTATATATTATACCCCATAGCTCTACAGTAGTAACCAAGGAATCACTTATTCTTGCTTAGAACCCTTTTAACACTTTGGCACCTCAGGAATTGCTAGATTGATGAGTATTTCAATTTCATTTTAATTTTTTTTTTACCATTTAATCTTATGAGATATGCGGTTTTATAATTTGTAATTCCTTACTTCTTAAACATCCAACAATAGATTTGTATACAATTTGAAAGATGAGGAAAATATAAGTCTTTCCATTGTAGTTTTGATGGTAAGGATGACCAAAAAAAGAAAAAAAATGTTGAAAAAAAAAAATCTTTTCATAAAAGATTGATTAAAACCATTTTTTTTTTCCAATTAAAGGATAGAGAAATTAATTATTAGATAGTAGAAGCCATTATTAAGAACAAAGTGCTTAATCTGCAAGGTACTTACAAATCAAATGAATTCCTTCATGATGGTATGCATAACCAAACAAATCCCAAATGATACTTAAAATACAACCTTTAGATCATTAAAAAAAGGAGAAAAACTGTAGACTGAGTCTGAAACTCTTGAAAGCTAATTGATGAAAAATGAGGAAAGCAGCAATCATGACATGCTTCAACACAAGAGAAAGAAGGAAAAGGAATCAACTTAAACGTCCATAAGCAGCAAATATATACATACACTTTGTTTAGTTACAATCCAGGCAGTACTTGCTCAATATAAACATGCATTTTTGTTTTCTGTTTGAATTCTTGTTTTCAAATTACAGAACTGAATTAAAGCAGACAAAGGACATAACAAGAAAACTAAACCTACATTATATCAAATACCTACCTGTCTATCAAATACTTACTGACCTAACAAGAAAGGATTGCTCAATGTGCACGGTGATGAGGAGGGCAGGGGAGTGGAGAGGAGGGTCTCATACAAACCTCACAAAAAAGAGTTTCAACTCACCTTATGAAAGTGCATTTGTAGCCAGAACAACCTTGTACAAGAAAATGCAATAATTGACAACCACCTACTACAAAAGTCCTGACCAAAGCAAACATTTGTCAAGAATTATTAGTGATTGAAACAACAGTCTCAGCTGTGTTTCCAACAAATGACCTCTCACCCTGAAGATGAAGGCACTGTGTGATTCTTTTCCCACAATTTGCCCTGCCAAAACATATTTCAAGAATCAGATGGCAGAATTTGCCAAGGACAACTCATGGAGTTCACTTAGCATCCATTCCTCCCCAGTTTGACCACCAAGGACTATAGCCCTCGTCCCTCCAACAACACAGGTACTATGTCCCCAAGCAAATCTTGGAGGTCTACCAGGAACATTTAGAACCCTCCATGTAGGTTTCTCATCGGTGGGGTCCAGAAGATAGAGCTGTGAGGCAGAATGAAGACCAGCAACAGAGCCACCAAAGATTAGAATTCTACCACCTGGAAGGCTCACAGCTACGTGATCAAGCCTTGGAGGAGGAGCGATGCCCCCAGGGTTTCCAGCACCAGGCATTCCACTCCCAGTTACACATCTCCAGCAAGGTTCCTCCTCACTCAAATCCATGGTAAAAACATCACTGGAACGAAATCGGAGGGGACCACTCTTAGCCAGACCACCAAACATCAGTATCTTCCTGCCACCATAAACTGAAAGTGTGTGACCAAGCCTAGAAGGTGGAGTCCATGCTACTGGAATCTCCCTCCAGATAGGCTTCTCCATTGACAGATCAAGAAGAAATGTGTCACTCAGTAATACTCCAGAATCTGCACACCCTCCAGAGACTATCAGCTTGGTGCCATCAAGAGTGCAAGAACTGTGCCATGATCGGGGAAGTGGGGGAGCCAATCCAGAAATCTCACGCCAAGTTGGAGGTTTAGCATCCAAGTCCAGAACAAATACATCATTGAGTAGGCCTTGCCTACCGCAGCCTCCAAACACTACCAAATGAGACCCATTAACACAAGAAAGTGTATGACCCCAACGTCCAGGAGGAGGGGAACTTACTTGGACATGTTGCCACTCAGGGTTGCTAGAGTTCAGATCCAATACAAAAGTGTCATTCATTGGTTGCATGTTAACACCTTCCCCACCAAAGAGAACAACACGATTCCCTACTGCACAAGCACTGAAATTGCACCTTGAGGGTTCAACAGCACCTCCAACAGTTAGCTTCCTCCATGCTGCTGCTTCAAGGGTTGTTAATTCTCTTGCAAGGCGAACCCACCCTAGTCTTTTTGCACCAGGCACAGTCTCTAAAACACGTGTTGTTTCACTACCCCAAGCATTCTGACAGACCATTCTCCAAAGGTCCTCACTCTTAGTCAGCTCATAGAGTCGCTTACAGACTGAACCAACAGATGCAATATCTCTTGGAGCCAAATGTGAAAGTATCTTGAGAGACAGTACTTCATCACTCAATTCCAGTATCCCACAAACCCCGCGACAAACATTGCGGTCCCCTGCTGGGACAGGACGGTAGGTGGAAAAACCAGAATGAAACCTATCAGATGATTTTGTGGACTCCTTTATTGAAGAGCCAGGCACAGGGCCTAAATCAATATTTGCTTCACTGAAGAACTGGATTCCAATAACATGAGTAATTGTTTCATCATCTCCATATATAGGAGTAAGCCGCAACCTATTCATTAGAGGTGATCCATCTTTTCTGAAGTTTAATAATTCTCCTTGGAATTCAATGCCCTCCTCAAGGCATCTCCTTATTTCTGCAACCACTGTGGAGTCCACCAATGGATGCCTTCTTTTGGCAAAAGGTCCTCTACATTGCAAGAAACGGCTGTGGGTAAAAAAAAAAAAAAAAAACTGAATGATCAGTACACATTCAAATCATAAACACATGCACATACACACAAAAAGGAAAAGAGGAGAGAGAAGAGAGGGAGGGGGTTAAGACTCTGACAGAGTTAGCATAAGTTCATGCATCTTTCAAAGCAATCCACCTGGAACAACAAAGTCTTGGAAAAAAATATAAACAGGAGAGTCCAAAGCTCTTTTCAGCCATGAAAGCCAAAGTAAGCATGTTTGTCAATGGCTTCACATACATACAACATTTTCAATATAAAAACAACATACATGTAAATACCCATTTCAATTAACTATTATACATCAATTAATGTCGATTTAAATCACATGAACTCAAATCCTAAAATGGTCTATCAACAAATTTAGTCCCTAATCAAAACATCTCATAAGGACCCAAATCACAATCCCGTAAACCGTTATTGCAATGTAATCACAGATATTAAGTTTTTCTTTTAAATAATTAAATTTCTTTGTATCTTAAATATAATACGAACATAATGGAAAATTAATGGTAGTGCAAGAGCTTAGGCATGCAACAACAGGTTAAAGGTTTGAGGCTTCAAAGAAAACATCTCACGAAACAAAACTCGAAAACAGAACAAACACCAGTCACGCTTTCAAGGATTATATTTAGAACTTTCTCACTTGATGAAAACACTATTTCTGATATTGTAGTACTATTAATATACTTAAAGTGTGTGATATATAGACCATATATGCTTTCAATGGTGACATTCATTGCTCAGAAGAAGAAAGTACAGAAAAGGGAAAAAAAAAAAAGGATGGTGAATTAAGAAACAGATAAAATTCTACTGATTCAGGTACTTCAGTAAGACTTCAAAGATACATATTTACAAACTTATCGTCAATAAATCTAAGTAGCAGCACCATATATGCAATCATAATTCAACAATATAATAGATGTGCTTTCAGAACTGTTGCTTTTAGTGCTCTACACATTTCCCCAGCAGTTTCAGGAAAATAATGCTGAAATCATAGTTGAGAATCACATGGGCAGCATAATATCTTATTCTTTATTATTATTCACCATATTAAAATCATAAAACACAACTTGCATAACTATTTCCAGAATTAATTTCCCATAAATCTATCGCCTGTAAATAAACAAAAATATCAGATCAATTATTTAAAATTTATGGTATCTAACCTGCCAACATAAGAATTTCATGTAACCATGTCTTAAACCTAAGCACACATGGTGAAATTACCAGAACAGAACTAATCCTCCACTTTTAAGCTCTGAGTAAAAGCTATGACACTATGCACAGTGATGTAAACCCAAAGAAATTCCTTGCCATCTTCCAAACATATTTTAATAACTTTTTAGTAAGTAGACATAGAGAAGTTTTGTTCTTCTTTAAAGACTGAGACAAAAAACCAGGGGACAACTTCATACACAATAAACTGAATATTCCCCATTTTCTCATTCATTTATGAGAAACCAAAGGGAAGCAGAATCAAAAGTGCTCTTGCAGCATCAGTAACCTTGCCCCAAGGGAAGGAATTTTAATTTCTTAGCCACAATTTTTGCAAAAATTAAAATGATGCATAACTGTACAGCGCAAAAGGGATTCTAAGCACGATGAGTTTAGAATCAATTAAGTAGCAAACCAACCTAGGGTTTGAGATTGAGCTGTACATCTAGTTAGTAGCTGTCCACAAAGAAAGTGATATAATGCAGAAACATGAAAGGATTACAAGTGGTTTTCAAGAATACACATCACTATTTACATACAATATCAAAGATTGATTTTACATTGAAATTAGTGACATTTACGCGCACTGTATTTTTCGTTTAAGGTTTGCCAACATAATCCTAAATCAATCAACTAAAAATGAAATGTGTTCCGCTATGTCAACTCCTAGTTTCAGATTACCAAGAAGTCATGTTTCCTGACTAAAATTAGGATTTTGCTATGCTGTCGGAACCATTGCTAGTATCACAGCTTGGTTCATAGTACTACTAAAATGAGAGAAACAATACTACTACTACTACCATAAAATAACACGGGTGATCCAGATTATGCCAAATCTTGATAAAATAACAAGGGATATCGCTCTTCATCACACCACCATATCAAAGAGAAATTTTATGAACAATAGAATACTTAACACTATATACTATTGAGGCACAAAAACAGTTCAATGGCCTACAGGCCCATAGATAGAGCATACATCTGTCTGAAAACATAAAGGCACATGAAACACACACACACACACATACACAAAGTAAAAGCAACACCCATAAATAAATAGTAAATGCAACACGCGTTTTGTTTCAAGTAAATCCCTCAAAATAAGCTCTCAAGCAAGTTTAAGTGGGTTTAACTGCCTTCCTCAAACCAAAACTGGTAAAATCAAGTTGTTTTAACAATATGTAGCTCAATATTATAATAAACCCAAGAAACCAAAGCAACTATTTTGATTTATATACAGATAGTCAAGATGTCTAAACAGTCATTACTGAGTTTTCAACCCCTCCAAACATATGCAATCCAGCATTGCATGTATATAATATACAAGTAGTCTCCACTAACTAATCCTTAAATGGAAAATAATACAGGATCGAGAAGTTTTAATTAGTTAGCAAAGTATGGCTCCAGTACAGCATCAACCTTCATTTGGCGCGATCTAATTATGAGAGAAGACAAATAAAGATCTTTGCTTTGCTATATATGCCCATAGCCAAATGAAATGATTCAGAACTATAGAATAATGTCACGAGATTTTTTCCTTGAGCTTCCTGCTCAAATTTCAATATAAATGTGACAGTTCTGCAAAATGCTAGAATAATTCAGGAAAAGAAAAAAGAAGAATTCCAGAAAGCTTTTGAATTGAGGCCTTAAAATCTTATTTGATCCACTATTAAATGTGCATCATGAATTTTGAGCAGTTGTCATAAAACAACTCATTATGCTTCACATTCATTAGGACTCGGTACTCCACAGTAATGGATTAAAAGAAGACAAGTAAAACTGCATCCTAAAATTTAACATGTCAAGAGGATCCACAGAAGAATATATATGCATGAGATGAAAAAGTCAAGAACTGGACATTATCTTCTCAAGAATTCAAGAACTGGACATAATCTTCTCAGGAATTTTCTTCATAAGAAAAACCATCTTCATCTAAAGTTTGTATTGCTACATATGCCCATAGCCAAAATGAAATGATTCAGAACTATAGAACAATGTCATGAGATTTTTTCTTGAGCTTCCTGCTCAAATTTCAATATAAATGTGACAGTTCTGCAAAATGCTAGAATAATTCAGGAAAAGAAAAAGAAGAATTCCAGAAGGCTTTTGAATTGAGGCCTTAAAATCTTATTTGGTCCACTATTGCACGTGCATCATGAAGTTTGAGCAATTGTCATAAAACAACTCATTATGCTTCACATTTATTAGGACTCGGTACACCCACAGTAATGGATTAAAAGGAGACAAGTAAAACTGCATCCTAAAATTTAACATGTCAAGAGGATCCACAGAACATCTATGCATGAGATGAAAAAGTTAAGAATCTTCTCAGGAATTTCTTCATAAGAAAAACCATCTTCATCTAAAGTTTGTATTACTATCCTCTTTGAATTTGACTAATAAGCATAGATGTTCTCTTAGTGAACCATCGATATTGTATGTTCATAGCTTTGTTTCTCACCTGATTGTTTTTCAATGTTTCTAATTCTAATCGCGTAGACTATACTTTAAGTCCATGGGCTCTAAAATTTGAGGCCTAGCACATTTATCAGGATTCAGGATTTCATATCTAGCTATTGGCTAGCATATGATCCATAATGAAGACTTACTTGCCGACTTTGTAATCAATAAACATGGTCCTAGGCTCCTAGCAATAGACTAAAAGCTCAGGAGTTTGTAAAAAAATAAAAACATCCTGTTTCAATACCAGAGTTTCAAGTGTTTTGCAAAGCACAACTGTTACTCTCCTGGATTAGTTATATACTTTAGGTTTATTCAACTGAAAATTTCAAGGTATCCCAACTGAAAATTTCAAGGTGATACCAAACTTTCAGTAAGAAGAAAGCCAACAATCCCCTTAAAATTAGGTCTCTTCACAGAGAACTCTAAAATCTATGAGTTCACACAGGCCTTTTTGGAAGTCTTCTTAAGTTCTTCATGCAACATTATCAACTAGAAAACAAGCTTGATTCAGATACTTAGTAACCACACCTATTAACCTAAACTTCCCATACGATGATAAAACTGAAAATAAACTGCAGAATTGAAAAAACATGACATCACTACTGCCCCTTGATTAGTACACATGACCTAAGAATGGTTAGATTAATTATTAAATAAAAGCTCTTCTTTGTAATGTTGACGCAATATTTTTAATCTTTGATCTGTTTAGAATGTTGAAAGTTGGCTAGCATTCTTTTTTTTAAAAAAAAAAAAAAACAGAAAAACTATGTATTCCTTTGAAAGTTCATCTACCACAAACCATAAACTCTACACTCTTTGTGCTTCACCATACAACCTTTCCAGTCTCTATATAGCAGCTTTATAGCAAACATATTCCAAGAATTGGCTTACCTTTTCAGGGAATTATTTATTTATTTATTTATCTTTGGTCTGCGTCCACAAAGATGCATCATAGGCCCTAACATGGCCACTCTCAAATTTCAGCACTTGGGTCTCCATTGATTCGATTTTTCACCACCAAACCCAAACTCAGATACCATAATCAGCGCAGATAATGTTAAACCACTTCTTCTTCTTATACTATTCCCTAAATCATAAGACTCAAATACCCCCATCCTCCCCCTCCCCTTACCCAAAAAAATAAAAATAAAAAAAATAATCCACCTCTTCTCGCGAACAAATATGTTGCATATAAATCCTTGAGGAAAAATATATACATTAAAAAAAAAGTGCAAGTATATGAAATATCACAGAAGTCAATAACACTGCTAATGCCATATAAACTCAAAAACACTAATGAATTAGTTTAGTTTGCACAGAGAGCAAATCGGTAACATCAAAAAGAGGCCAATTAAAATGACTAATAGAAGTGGCTAATTACCACAAAAACCTCAAACATGAAAGTGGGATTGCAAGAAACAAAGCAAAGCAGTAGCTAAAACATAATAAACAGCAACAAATGTCACAAAAATGAAACATTTCTTATCCAATTAAAATCAAACCCTACACATAAATTTAGCTGAAACAAGAAAACCCAAACAGAAAAAAGAGGAATACTAACCAGTTACGACCAAGAACTTCCTCGGCACGATAACCAGTCACCATCTCAAAAACAGTATTGCAATAGATTATAGGATGGTCAGGTTCAAGCGCATCAGTAACAACGAAGCCACAAGGCGCTGTTTGGAGCAAATTCCCAACAGGAAAAGGAAGAGGCCCGGTACTTCCACCATCGTGAAGCGTGAATCGCTCATCCTCATCTCCGCTGAGATCCGAATTGCTGTCCCACTCCATATGAACCAATAGTCAAGTTGAAAAATGATAAAAACTTTAATCTAACCCATTAATAAAACAACCCAAAAAACAAAAACAACTGCAAGAAACAAGAGAAGAAAAATGAAGAGATTAGAAATGGAAGTGTTTGTGCAGAGAAGAAGAAAACGAAGAAAGATGGCGAGGAGAAAATATTGAGTGGTGGGTAACGCTTTGAGGAATGAAATTGGCTTACTTTTGGCTAATTTTAGCAAGAAAGAGAGTTGTAGTGATGTACGAGTCGGGGGTTGTTTTGTTGTTTTAACATGTGGGAGTCGGACACATCGCCTTGGCTTTGGTTTGATAGAAAAAAAAATCTTCGACTTCGACTTCGACTTCGACTGAAATTTGTGTTACTTGTTGGGCTTTTTTTGTTTATATATAGGAAGGCAGACCTTTCCTGAACCGACCTGAGCTTCTGTTGGGTTAATTGGGTCAAATTTCTGTTAATTCGTTGCTTAAATTCTATGCGTTTTTTTTTGTTTGACAACTTGGGTTTCAATTTGACATTTTTTAAGATATTTTCTGCCCACCGTCTCATGTCCCTAACTTCAGCTTTTGGGTCTAATAAATATCTGGGGATTACTATATTTGGAATTTAGGATATTTCTGAAATATCTTGAGGGTTGTTTGGTAAAAATTTCAAAATTAACTATATTTGAAGTGCTTGATAAAACTTTAAAATCAGTGGCTTATAACTATTTTTATTTAAAATAGCTACGAATTTGATAAAATTTATTTTAAAATTTTTTCTCATCAGTTGATAGATAATTTGTATTTATTTTTTATTTAAACTATTTTACCCTTATTAAAAATAACAAATAACAAATAACTTTATTCAAATTAAATGTACGTAATTAACTTTTAATAGTTCATAATTAATTAAATATTATTTTAAATTATAATTAATAATTAAATAATTATAATATTTACATCTATAATTAGTTTTTAAAAATTATACAATAATATTTTATGTTTTAAAATTTATTTTTAAATAATTTCTATTAATTATTTTAATAATATATAAATCAAAGATGATAAATTATTATTTATTACTATATATTATTTTTAAATAATTTATATAACTAAAAAATATTATAAAAATAAATGAAATTATATTTACAAATAAATTATATCTTTAATGGTCATTTGACATACTAACAGCAACCGCTAACAAAATTTTACTAAACAGTTCATGTTTATCAGCTTACAGTTATTAGTTATCAACTATCTGCTATTAGTAACCGCTATTAATTATCAACTATTATAAGCAGCTGAACCAAAACATGCCCTTAGTATCCTTAAAGTTATGGGTTTATATCAAATTTCTTTCTAAAAAATAAATATAAAGATTACAACTTTAAAATCAAACTTATGTAAATAGCATGTATATTAATCATAATTTTAAAAATTAATCTATTCTTATTATTTTTGCCAAAGTATATGTATAATTACTTTTGAAGTTTATTTTATACTATTTTTAACTTCTTGTATGTGCTAGCTTTGTGACTATAGATTGAATATAACTTGAAAAGGCCATAGAGGGGGTGAATAGGGTAATTAAAAAATTTAAGAATAATTAACAATTGATAAGGAAGATAGTAGAAGAAGAATAGAGTTAATGACACAATAATTTAAGGAGTTCGGATTCTAACAATCCTCCGTCTCCACCTAACTTCTGAAGTTAGGATTTTCAATCACCAACACCAATCTATTCACTTTGATTGTGTTTACAAGAGGTTAAGGCTCTCTTAAGCCTTACACAAACAAGAGTTTGGCACACTCTTAAATCAAATCTCAAGTGTTTTAGTGGCTAACACTTAAACCAATTCCACCTAGTACTAGTTCCTCACTTCCCTTTCTTAACCCAAGAAATACAAGAAGAAGAGAAACCTAGTCTAGCTCACAAAACCACCCTAAAAAATAGAGTTGATTACAAAGAATAGAACTTAGAAATTGAGAGTATTGAATGCTAAGAAAAAATTTGTTCACCAACTTGTCTAACCTCTTAAATGATGTTTAATGAGGTGTATTTATAGTGAAAACATCACCATGTAGCTGTTGGTGCTGAAGGAACTTGAATACACCTTCTTCTCCCTTTATTAATGGCTACTAAGCTTTTTTGCAGGAGAGACCAGTCACGGTCGTGATGGAAGTGATCACAGTCGTGACTCTCGATAAAATAGCCGTTGGAGCAGCCTTGTGACCGTTGTTGTAGAAAAGAGAAGGGTGGTCTTGGATTTTGGCATCTCTATTCTTTTAATTTGGCAATGCTTGGTAAACATGCTTGGACTTTAGTTATAAAACTTGATGCTTTAATTTGCAGAATTCTCAAAGCTAAATATTTCCATTGTAGGGACTTTTTAACATATACTTTGGGTTCAAACCCAAGTTTTATATGGAGGGGCATCTGGAGTGCTAAGTTCATTGTCTCTAAGGGTTGCCGTTGGAGAGTTGGGCTGGGTGATTGGATTCAGGTATGGCATGATCCTTGGTTGGATTCAGATTTTCCTTTTAAAATTTGAACGCCAGCTCTTTTGGGTTTGGAAAATATGGTAGTGGGTAATTTGCGTATCCCAGGCTGCTCAGAATGGGATATGGAGTTAATTCACGATTTTATTTGGAGAAGATGATAGTAGAGATATTTTGAGTTTGGTTGCAGGTCATGAAGAGGCTGAGTATAAAATTATTTGGCACTTTGAGAAATGGGGTGGGTGCACTGTTCGTTCGGGTTATAGAGTTGCTTGTCTAGAGAATGAAATGGATAGTGGCTTGCTTGATAAATTTTGGACGAAGATTTGGTCTCTTAATATGCCTCCAAGAGTTAAAAGCTTTATGTGGAGAGTTTGTAGTGGTTTTCTCCCTACTCGTGAGAGGCTTTTCCTTCATGGATGTAATGTAGCCAGCGTGTGCTGTGTGTGGGGATTATGGTGAGCACTTACTTCACTTGTTCTTAGATTGCCCTTTAGCTAAACAATGTTAGGATTTTGCTGTAATTGAAATTTTTAATGTTTCGGACTCAAGCTTTATCATCTGGTTCAAAAATCTCCTTCGAATTTGTCTAGCTACAGATGTAGTGAGAATTTATATGATTTTATGGGCTATTTGGCGCTAATGCAATAATTAGTTATGGCGCAACGAGTTTGCTACACTAGTTCATGTTGTCCGTTCAGCGTTGGATTTTTTGGATAGCTAGTTGGCTGCTCAACGAAGTACTGCTCGGGTTTGCTTAAGTTCTGAGAATTTTGCCAAGTCTGTTTGGTCTCAGCCTGTTGGGAATTTGCTGAAATGTAATCTTAATGCCGCTTGTATGTCTTCCGAGTATAAAATTGGCTTTGGTTGTGTGCTTCGTAATTCTTCAGGGGAAGTAGTTGCAAGCTGGTTGAAATGGATGTATGGTTCTTATTGCTCTCGCATTACTGAAGCTCTCTATTTAAAAGAAGTGTTAAGCTGGTTAAAGTTGAGACAACAACAAAGAGTGATTGTCGAGATGGATTCAAAGGTTGTGGTTGATGCTTTGCACAGATGTCATGAAGATATGTCTCCTTTTGGCTGCATTATTTCTGATTACTTAGCTTTACTATCTAATCTTTCCAATGTTTTAGTTCATTTTATTTATAGGCAGCTAATGAGGTAGCCAATGCTTTGGCCAAGTCATCTCATCTTCACGCTAGCCCTCTTTTTTGGCAGGAAGCTCCTATCTTTGTTAGCTACAAACTAATATTGTTCTTTCTAGTTAATGAAGTTTTTTTTCTTTAAAAAAAAATAAACATATTACATATTGATGATCAATAAGTATCAAATAATTTTTTAAAAAAATTTGTTAGACATTTTAATAAACAAATTAAAGTAAAAAAAATAAAATCTTATTCTTTAAGAATATAAAAGGAGAAAATTTTGTTTATTTATTGTTGTTACAACAGTTGAAGATATTTATTGCTTGGTTTAACAATAATTAAAGATGTTTATGTCACGACCTGAACCCCCAAGGGCACGTGGCCAGCACTAGGGAATGGGAAAGCATTAAAGCTTCCAAAACCTGTAGTAAGCCTAAAGAATCTATTACAGAAATAATACTAACTTTAAAATTCTAAGGAAAATTCGGCAGAGTTTCCCCTATACTGGGACAAAACCAAAACCTGTAAGAGTGTAAATACACTCCTATATATATATATATATATATCAAATCACCAACACAACCTCTAATAATCCAATCCTCAATACAACACAATTATAGCAACAACAACAACAAGTATTCAAATCTACTACGGTGTCTAGAATACTAAATCTCTTGGACATGGATAATAATAATTATTATAATAACAAAGATACTAATAATATTAATGATACCCCACATTCATATTCCTATTTCAACAAGGATACTTATCCATCAAGCAAAGGGAAATATGCCTAATTAAGGAGTTCCAAATAGGAAAAGGTACTCTCTCCTAATCAAGGGTTATCCTATAAGACTAAGGAATCTTATTCCTAAGAGGTTTATGCCTAATCTTCTCTATAAATACATCTCATGGTCATTCTCATTCATTCAACATTCACACATCTTCTCATATTATACACACTCTACATCAAGACTACATCATCCCATCACCTCATCATCCTTTACTCTATTCTATTTTCTCTATACGAGTACTGACTTAATCTTCAAAGTGTCTATGAGGGAAACCCTGCCCTTTCACCTAGCTTCCTCGTCGATGCAGGTTCCATAAGGCAAGGATACGATTCGGAGTTATCAAGTGGCGCCGTCTGTGGGAAGCCTAGCTCGTCTTATTCAAAAGTTAGGTAAAACCGAATTCAATTCCGAATTATTATTACTTGCTGGAAACCTTGCTCTCATCAACTCAAACATGTCTGTTTTGGACGATGGATCTTTAAAGGCAATCTATACATGACGAATCAAGCCCTCAAGAAGACAACTTTACAAAAGACAAGAAAGCTTCAAATCACTATGAGGTTCAAAGTGTAGTGTAGATGAGTTCAGAATTTTATTGTCTTCAAAACCACATATTCACATGGAGAAGCCTAGAATAATATCAAAATTTATCGTTGCCTATGCAACTTTTCATTTAATCCCTATGTACAACTCTATTCCAACCAAGTTGGTTTGCTCGCAAGATGGGCAAAGAAAAAGAAAGGAACGAATCATGGTAGCAACAGAAGGATCAGAAGCTTTCCTTAATTTTAGTGTTCAAAAAAAAATTTTGGAAAACAAATGCTGAGAAATATTTGGAATGCTGCGAGTCAATTTGGAAAACAAAAGAATAGAAAGTTGAGAAGATATCTTAAGGATCCAATGAACTGATTCGGCCTTTCGCTAAGAAGATTGCTCGTTGTCATGATCTCACTTGTTTAAACTACCGTCTGATGATTCTTATTAGAAATTGTGTGTTACAGCTCAAATATATTCCACAAGGATATATTCAGCATAATTGGTTGGATTCCACCGACTGAAACTAAGGAGTCATGCTTGTTGTTTGGATGAGTATTACATTTGAAACTTAGATCAAACTGAGAATTCATACCAGTAATTAGTATATATATAATTTGGGTGCCTTGAGAAAGGACTTTACGCTTCAGAGTCGATCATCATCTACAACTGAATGAGAAGAAATCTGAGGCTTCCAAATATCTTATTATTTTTCTAAGTTTGTTCCCACAAATAAAAAAAAACAATTATTGAGAGAACTATATTAGCAACAGATTGCTCTTCATGCATCGACAAAACACAGATGCTGCTATTTACAAGACAAATTGAACCTGACACCTTCAAAACTTATGGTCTGCTGCAGTCTTGGTAATTCCATTACAGTGTCTCTAATGCAAAGTGATCCTCTCATAAGTTGATTGATTTTCATCGGCCAATTAGTTGATCTATGGAGGTTTTCGAACAGCTGCTCAATAAAAAAAAGAGCTAAAAATCAACAAAAGCAACAGAGGAAAAAACCTTCAACGAGAGTGGTTCTCAAGGCAAGCTCCAAGCACCGAGCTTTCAATAAGGATCTAGGTCTGTAATGGAATATCAACTCATCATCATTTGAAGGAGGCACAGTTAGTAACAACATCAAGAGCTACAATAGCTGATAAGCCATATCGAATATTTGTTCATGAAGTAGTAAAATAAAGATATCTGAGATATAAACAACATAATCCGAGGTCGCTGAAGTTAATAAGCACAAACTTAAGGTGCCTTATCTATTGATGGAGTTGTGCAGTTTTAAGCTACTAGATACTCTACAACAAGTGGCAAAACCCGGAACTGAGGTTCACCCGAAGTTGTAATATCACCTGAAATTTTCCAAGTTTGTGTTGCTAGCGTTATGAGTTGAAGTTGGTTCCTACTTCGAATTACAAGGAGTAGAACTCTCTTTCTTTTTCATTTAAAAAGCATCCTCTTATTTCATCCACCGGACATCGATCTTCTGAACATCCGAAACTCCAAGTACCGAGCAATCAACATGAATTTAAGCAATCACCCAGATTTGACATCCTTTAAACTCATGGAATTTCTTGGAGCGCCTAGTCTCGGAGCAAGCTGTGTTGGAGCATCGAGTTTAAGCAGAGATCATTAAGCGACTGCCTATTCCAAATTAAAGTTGATCATACAACAAATTCGAATAAAATCAGTCAGTTCATCTTACCAAAGTAGCAAAGATAGGCGAAACCTTGGACATGGGTTTGTCCTTAGAAGCTTTTGAATTTAAAACTTGTACAGCAGCCAATGAATTCAATGTCTCTTAACGTCTCTAATGAATTTGTCGTCATCGCCGTCATTGCAGTGAAAACAAGATAAAAAAAAAGTAACAACATACAAGAGAGACAAAGTTGAGCCCTTCTGAGCATCGAAACACCGCAGCCCAGAGATAGTAAGGTGCCCACTTTTAAAGTTTGCAAAAGTTGGTAGAAGTGGAAGCACAGCTAATCCCGAGCCTGGTGGAGGTCCCGAGATTCGTACAATCATGGCCACTAATTGTTAACATGGTCACTTACAGTGGAAAGCTTCATAATATTAAAAAAAAAAATTGGAAGTTGATGAAGATAGGACTTAAATAAGAATGGCTCTCAAATCATAAGCTAAGCTGAGTATCAAACACTCACAGAGCATCAAATACTTGAGATTGACTCCCTGAATATTCGGATTCCAACTACCGAGCAATCAGTCTAAAGTTAACCAATCAGATTTGACATTCTCTAGTTTATGGGAGTCTCGGAGCACCTGGTCTGAAAGAGCCCTAGAGGGGGGGTGAATAGGGCTATTGAATAAAAATCAGAATTTAAAAATAATTCTTTGCAAGAATTGAAAGAATGTTGAGAAGGAAGAATGATGAACACAAGAATTTAAGGAGTTCGGATTCTCAACAATCCTACGTCTCCACCTAACTTATCCCCAAGTTAGGATTTTCAATCTCACCCAATATTACTCACAAGATAGAGATTACACAAGAGTTTTAT
>CATIWK010660599.1:0-12136 GCA_949634005.1 Mallotus japonicus | reverse complement strand
TGTGGTTTAAAATATTTTATTATTGAAATTTTTACTTTTTATGATAAAATTGATACATATTGTAATTTATAATTTTTATAATAAAAATTTAAAATTGATATTATTTAAATGATAAAATTGATATATATCATAATTTTTCACTTATTTTATGAAAAAAATTAAGTTAACTTTTAATTAATTTCTCATGACCATAACCTAACTTAGTAATTATGTTATTGCTTGTAGTGATTATAGAACTTTTGTTGAGTGGAAGATAATTTTCTCATCCAAAAGAAACAAACCTAAAATAAAAAACTCTTACCCCCATTAAATTTTGTTCTCTTTATTTTTTTAAAAAATTTTATTTTTTTTCATTGTCAATTATCTCTTAGATCGGCAGTGGTTTCTTAATATATATTTCTATTTTATTTACTTTTTATTGTTTTCTTACATTTAATAAATATAAATATTTAATATGCTTATCTATTTAATTTTTGTGAAATTTTTAAATATTTCTTCATGGAGTTTTTATCTTTTATGAAATTTAGTTCTTTTGTGAAATTTGAACATCCCTCTATTATAAAAATTTTGCTCCTTTTTCGGTAATATAACTCGTTTAAAGACTAGAGAGTTGATTTAACGCTAATCAAAACTATTGAGTGGAGCATATGAATCACCAATTGCAAATTAAAAAGGGTTCTATCAAGACGATGAAGGAATAATGATAAAAAATTTCATTTTTTTTTATGAAAGATTTGGGGAACTTAGTATCAGGAAGTGCACCTGGGCATTCCAACTAAGTTGGCACCCCCTTAGCACTATCATCACACACTAAGAAACCACCATTTATTAAAGAGAAAAATAAAGAGTTTACAAAAAATAAATCAAGAACAACCCATGAAGGGAAAGAAAGAGAAAACAAACAGAAAGCTAATGAAAACGATAAGATTCTAGACTAATCGCATCATTGATCATAAGATCATGACAACAGGTTGGATAGGAGTGCCACCATAGAGACTGTTGAGCCCGAAGACCCATTGAAGCAAGCTTATCCGTGACTTTGTTTCCCTCTTTGAAAACATGACTGACATGATGTTGAATATAACCGAGTTGAGTAAGGCAAGTCTGCCATTCCTTTTGAACCCACCATAGAACTAAAGCATTTTTGGCTTAAAGTAGAAGAACCACAAAGATAGAATCTGATTCTATCCAAATAGGGGAGAGATGTAATTAGAAGCTTTATTCACCGCAACAGCTACAGCAAGCAGCTCTGCTTCAAATGCGAATCGGTTTCTAACAGGAAATGCAAAAAAAGAAGTACGGAGCCTCGCATGTCTCTGAAAATAACACCAGCAGCTGTTGGACTAGGCGAACCAGCAGTGGTACCGTCAATGTTAATTTTCTTCCAACCTGATGGAGGATGAGTCCAAATGACAGGAATAGCAATTGGAAAACGGCGAGGAATTCCGGCAACCTGAAGATGTTGTAAAATACGTTGATCAAGAAGAGAGTTGTCCATGTGACCTGATTGAAATATCTCAGCTTCTTTAATTGATTGACAGACCATGCGGAAAGAAGAAGAGATCTTAATAGTTTCATTTTGAAAAGAACCCTGTTTCGAGCTTGCCATACATGCCAGATAACAGCATGAACCCTAACCCGCCATAAAACAGAAACTTGTGAGGAAAAATGCAGGTTCTTGATTTCTTTAAACAAGTGAAAAAAGTCACGTGAAAGATCCACCGAAACCTCATACAAACTGCACAAAGCAAACCAGAGAGTGGTAGCATAGAGGCATTTCATAAAGATATGATCTAATGATTCTTCATCAGAGAGACAGAGACAACATCTTGAAACTATGTACAGACCCTTAGCACGCAGAA
Source organism: Mallotus japonicus (assembly GCA_949634005.1). Classification (NCBI taxonomy): domain Eukaryota; kingdom Viridiplantae; phylum Streptophyta; class Magnoliopsida; order Malpighiales; family Euphorbiaceae; genus Mallotus; species Mallotus japonicus. Next base: position 10,274 of record CATIWK010660599.1, on the reverse strand, counting down.
TTTCCATAGTTGGGATTTTCTTGTGTAAAATCCTCCAAGTAAGAAATGATCATGAAGGGGGAAGGTAATGGCTCCAAACTTCTCATCTCCAAGAGACTTTGGGCGAGCAACCTCTGAAATATTCATAAGCAGCTTTACAGGTGATAAAACCTGTAGAAGAAAAATGATAGACGTACTCATCCATAGAAGAAAAAAAGATATTCTTGATATCAACTGCAATGTTAGGATAAGTAGAACAGAAAGCATCAGGTATATGCCAAGAGCCATCATAAAAAACGTTTGAAATAGAGGCATGCAGAAACTTATAATGCGAAGAAGGAATAGGAACTCTATCAATAATTCTGTGGCCTAACCAATTATCAAACCAAAAACTACAAACATAATTGGCATGAGGGATCCATTGATAATTCTCTTGCAAGCTATCATAACTACTTTGGATAGAGCACCAAATCGAAGAAGAAATAACTGAAGACCGAGGCTACTTGAAGGAATTAAAAAATCTTTGCCTTAAAAAGGAGAAAGCAAAACTATCGTCAGAAAAAACCCGACAAGCTAATTTGCAAAGCAAAGCTTGATTAAGCCACGAAAGCTTTTTTAAACCCAAACCACCTTCATCAAACAGAGCACAACATGCACTCCATTTAACTGTGACTAATTTTTTGGACTTAACATCACCAATCCAAAGGAAATTTCGAATTACTTTCTCTAATTTTCTAAGCATCATGATAGGCCATTTATACACCATAAAAAAATGGAGAAAGGATCCATGAATAACAGAATTGATGAGAGCTAGATGACCAGCCATACATAAAGTATGACCTTTCCATTTATCAAAGTTGGTGAGAATTTTATCTGCAATGCACTGTAACCATCTACACTTCAACGCACCAATAAATAAAGGAACACCAAGATAGATAAAGGGCAGAGAACCTCGCCGAAGACCAACAAAGGAGCTAAGAGAAACCATACGACTACTAGAAATATATTTTCCAAAGAAAATTTCAGACTTGTTTCAATTCACAGACTGACCCGAAATTGCCCCATAATCATAAAAAATTTTGACCAGACTCTGAATATTATTAATAGATGCTCTACAGAAAATCAACACATGATCTGCATAAAAAAGATGAGATGGGCAATTGGAAATACCTGGAGCATGCATAGGAAGTAAAAGCTGAGACTCAAAAGCACGAACCAATCATCTATTAAGGAAGTCTTCTACCAAACAAAAAAGCAGAGGGGAAAGAGGATCCCCCTGCCTAACTCCATGAGAGCATCGAAAATAACCCTGAGGAGAACCATTTAAGAGAACTGAAAGATGGGCAGAATAAAAAATAGTTTGAATCCATGAGCAAAAAATATTGGAAAACCCAAAGCTCTGCAAAACCGAAATAATAAATTTCCAGTCTAAAGTATGAAAGGCTTTCCTAATGTCAATTTTAATTGCCATATTGCCTCCATAACAACTAGAATTCAGTAAATTAACACATTCAAAAGCTGTGGCAATACAATTTTCAATGTTGCGGCCCTTTATGAAACCTAATTGATGAGGATCAATGATTTTAGAGGCAATAATGGCCAACCTGTCAACAATAATCTTGGTAATAACTTTAAAGATAAAGTTGCCCAAGAAAATTGGTTGATATTTTTCAATAGAATCAGAATTAGGAACTTAGGAATTAGGATCATAAAATTAGAACTAAGGCCAGGTAAAATCGAGCCAGTAATAAAAAAGTGATGAACTGCTGCACAAACCTCATGGCCAATAAAATCCCAACAATTTTTATAGAATAATCCAATAAACCCATCTGGTCCAGGAGCACTGTGAGAGTCCATAGAAAACACAGCATTTTTAATATCCATATCCTGGGGAATCCGAAGAAGGGAAGAATTATCCTCATGAGAAACCAAATAAGGGATAATGTCTCGAATAGAAGAAATGTCTCGATTCACCAAAGGATCCGAAAATAGAGAAGAATAAAAATCGATGACATGATTTCTGACCACATTCTCATCCGAAACAAGAGAATTATCAATCATCAAGCTATGAATTCCTTTTTGAGGACTACGCCGAGCTAATAAGCTGTGAAAAAATTTTGAATTTTTGTTGCCATCTTTAAGCCATTTCACTCTGCATTGATATTTTAGTAAACTATGTTTACTTTCAAGATGCATATCCAAAATCTTATGAGCTTCAAGTTCCTAAGAGTGGAATTCTTTAGAAAAACCTTGATCATAAAGAGCCGCCTGAATACTCTCCAAATTTTGTTTAGCCAAAGCAATATTAACATCAACATGACCAAAAGTATTCTTATTCCAAGATCGGAGAAAAACACGTAGAAGCTTAAGCTTCTTCATGAGGACCAACATAGGATTTCCATGAAACGAAAGAGTGCTCCAAAATTCCCTTACATCCAAATAAAAAGTTGGTTGTTTAACCCATATCGAATAAAAGCGAAAAGGATGATGGTTTGAGGCAGTAAGCTGATTACAATTTAATAAGATTGGATTGTGATATGACTGATGGCACACAAGAGAAAAACACTCAATACATCTCCAAAATCCAAAAGCAGAAATATTACAAAAGGCACAGTCAAGGCGAATTTCAATTCTTTGAGAACCATATATGTTGTTAGACCATATATAAAAAGACCCTCTAGTGTCTAAGCAAGTGAGATCACATGATGAAATAGTAGAAGAAAATTCATTATAAGACCGGATAAAAAGGACTCGACCTCCTAATTTCTCATGAGCACCAAAATAAGAATTAAAGTCACCAAGAACATACTAGTTTCCATTGCACAGAGAGGAAAGTTGAGAGAGATTACTCCATAGAAGCCTACGGCAAGAAGTTAGAACACTTGCATGAACATATGTTATAAAATGCCAATCATCTTCCAAATAAAATTTAATAGTGATTTGCTGGTCTGAACTCACCAAAAATTTAACATTGCCAGCGCCAATCCTAATAGAAACAAACATCCAAAGTGAAGAGGCATTGTCTGCCATAAAAGAGAAGCCAATAAAAGACCAAAATCGAGAATTGATTCCATCAAAATCAATTTTCGGTTCAACAATACATAAAATATCCGGATTATGATATTTACATAAATTAGCAAGAAAAAACTAAGTGGCCTTGTTTCTAAGACCTCTGCAATTCCAAAATAAAGCTTTCATTGAGAAATTCGAGATTGAGCCCTAGTGATAGGCTTTTTTCCTATCAACTTGATTTTCTTTGACGGAGATTTCTTCCTTTTAACCGTCTTCCATTCTAAAGAGAAATCAGTATTATCATGAACCACCAAGTCTGTCCAGTTTTGTTTCCCAACTTGCTCCAGTTCTTTACCTGCTTGGGCATGCCTTGGAGAAAGAGCAGCATTAAGAGAGGCATCATGGGCGGAAGACTGCATAGCAAGCTGTTGTAAGTGCGAAGATACCTGAAGCTGACTTGAAGACACATTATCGTCAGGCAGATTATGAAGCTCGTTATTATCTTGGTCGTTCTTACCTTGGTTGAGGTTAGATGAAGACGACACTTCCTGATGGGCGATGACAGGCCCCAAATCAACCATATCATTTTGACCATGTTCAGAATTATCCTTGTCGCCATGATCAGAAATATTATCCACAGGAGGAGGAGAAGACTTTCGTTGCCATACTTTATGAACTTTAGAACGGCCTCGAGATCTCGCCCTTGGAGGAGGAAAAGATGGCGGATCAAATTTTTGAAGTTTGCAATTGGAAGAATTGTGTCCGATGGAATTACAAGATGTACAAAAGAGAGGGAGATTCTCATATGTAACATCAACATCAAACAGATTTCCTTCACAATCAAGGACGAGTTGATACTAAAGAGGATTTGCCAAATCAACATCCACTAGAACTCTTGTGAAGTGTCCGAAATCACCCTCCAAAGTTGCCTTATCAATTCGTAGAGGAACACCAATGTTGCGAGCTATATCAGCTAGAATCTGAGCATCCCAAAGCTCCCAAGGTAATCTATACAAACGTACCCATAATTAAGTATTAGTTGATTTTTCTTTTTGAGGATCAAAACTGGATACCCATCATTGAAGACGTAAGACACCAGGTTTAAGGGATAGCGATCCCCTACTCCAAACCGTATCTCTATCTTGTTCAGAAGTCAGTAGGATATGGGAGAAGCCACGGCCTAATGAGATGAGACGCCAGGATGAAGTTAGGTTCCATAAAGATGAAAGGTGATCCTTCAGATTTATTAATTTCCAAGGTGCATCACCCTTATTGAGAACAACTCGTCCAATTAGAGAAAATTTGCATAAAGCTAGTCGTTTTTTATATAAATATGAATTTATCTTGACCACTTGGTACGAACCAGGAATTGAGGGGCGAGAGGGACAAATAATTACAAGTTCATGGAGAACAGATGCATAAGTCTTTGCAGACAAAGTGGAAGTCCCTGCAATATCAGAACGTGCATGAAGATTAGGTCTGGCAGAGAAGAGGTCCGCATGGCTCAGGTAAGCATCACCGGCAAATGATTACTTTTTGACGGCGTCAGGATTTAAGGATATGTTCGGCGATGCAGGCAACATTTTTTCTAAAATCAAGTGTTCAATATAATTGAATTGATAAAAAAATTTCATAATAGTGAGACATTATTTTAAATTTTCTTAGTTATACTCTTATTTATATTATCTATTCGTGAAGATGCATCTTTGATTTTGAGTGGATGAATGTTTCACCATTTTCTCTAAAAAATAAAAATATTATAGAAAATTTTTAATTTTTTATTATTAATATCATCTAAAATTATTATGAATAGATTTGTTTTTCTTCTTTATTGAAAAAGATAAAATTAAATTTTTGAATGTTCGAGAACAAAGAAATTACATGTGTTGTAAAATACAAATCATATAAAATAAAAAAAAAGTTAAAATCAAAATCTATTAAAATATCATAAAAAATCAGCATAATACATTTATGGTCCTTTGTACTTGATATAATTTGTCATTTTGACACCTAAACTTACTATTTTGTCATTTTAACACTTAAACTTGCCTAAAATATACTAATTTGCACTAATATAATGATATAATGCATTTATCACTCCTTGTACTTGCCACTTTTTGTTAGTTTGACACCTCTATTTGCAATTTTTGGTCAGTCAAACCCTTAAGATGTGTCACATACTGATTCGCTATTTCATACCACGTGTGCTGGTAAAGGGTTTCAAAATTATATTTTAAACGAATTTAGGTATTAAAATAGCAAAACTATAAGTTGATGTGTCAAACTGACAAAAAGTAACAAATACAGAGGGTCATAGATGTATTATGCCTAAAAAATCATCAGTTCCTGATAATAACATGATAAAATTACATGATATTTATATGTAGTTATCCTATAATTTTTATACAAATTTTAATAAAATATGAATACTATTATTTTAAAAGATTTTATATATCTATTCAATAATTTTTTATTTAAGTTATTATAAAAACATTAAACTACAACTAATAAAAAACATTAAACTACAACTAATAAAAGGTATTATTCTAGTTAGGATTACATAACTTTTATTTTAAATTAATATAGTTATACTTATAATTTATATATATATATATATATAAACTGTTTTCTTTTTCTTTTTTCTTTGCAATTCTTTCTCTCTCACTCTTTTTTTAACCTTGAACAATCTAATTACATCCATAAAAAAAATTAAAGACCTTCTTATAAATGGATCTACATCATGTTCTATATAAATTGCATCACTGTTCTACACAAGTTATATCATCTTGAGTCCAAAATTAAAGATTTAAAACACAATCAATCAATTTTACTATGATGACATACTCATTACTCTCATTCGACTCTAAAATCAGGTCAATATAATACAATTTAATTTTTAATTGTATCATTTTTCTGATCATTATTATTTATCATTATTATTTCTTTTTATCAACTACATATCTAATAATTATATGTAATTACTTATAATGAATTATGTTCAACGGTTATATATATATATATATATATAATTTTATTTTAGATTCTTTATTAATTATTATTTTATTAATAAAAAGTAAGCAAATAAAATTATTATAATAATTTTTTAAGTTTGTGCAATTATAAACTATTTGATTAATTTATAACTTATAATTTATTTAAATTATATAATTAATTATTTTAAAAAATATATATTTTCTGTAATCCGTGCAACGCAAAGATAGACGAATAGTTGACTATAACATAGAATCTTTAATAATTTTAGGGATAAAGACAATTTTAGTGTTTGAACTTTTTAAAATTTGACAATTTAGTATTTTAACTTTTTTTTTTTGAACAATTAAGTGTGGAAACATGTAAAAATATAACAATAAAGTGTATATAGTAGGTCACCAACAATTTGTCCTTCAAAAATACACTATTTTAGAACTAAAAGACTTTATTACCTCAAAACTCAAAATAATAATAATAATAATAATAATATATTATTATTATTATTTTAAATAAAAATAATTTTATTTTTATTTATTTATAGTTTGACTCATAATTATTTTTAGTCAATAAAAATTAAAAATATTTAAAGGTATAAATTTAGCTATCATCATTTACAAAATTTTTAGTAAATGAAAATGTAAAATTAAAATTTTTCAATTTTTTGATTTTTTTTTCACTTTTTTTCTATTTAGTTTAAAATTTTTAATAAATTTAATGAAATTAAAATTTTAGTATTATAAAAGTAGTCGTTTAAATATATTTATCTTTATAAAACCAAAAAAAGAAAAAAAAAACTCTTCAAGTCCTCTCAAAGAAGAAGCCGATTATTTTGATAAATATATAGTTTGTAAATTTATCATGATTTACACAAGAAAAAAAATGTATTATTATATTCTAGTAGAAAAAGTAATTTAAATCATTGTCATGGATAATTTGATCATTTTCTCTGTATAATATGCTGTAAATACTTCATTGTTATTGTTTTACATGTTTCAATACTTAATTGTTATAAAAAAAAATAGTTTAAACATTAAATTTTCAAATTTTGAAAAGTTTAGACACTAAAAATATTTTTATCCCAATAATTTTATAATAATTGATAACTTAACACCAGCCAAATATGATACTTTATAATTCAAAATCAGGTAAAATATGAAAAATAATAAAAGTTCAAGAAATAAATGTTTTACAATGAATTGTTATTTATAATTTATTGAAATAATTATGCCAGCTGAAAAAAAATGATATGGAAATACAAATTAATTAATTTGTGACATATAAAATAAATTAGTCATTTGACATATTTAAATAAATTATTGATATATTTTATATGAATATATTTTTATAAAAATTACATGTTGAATTTACATCCAGTAGTATGAATAGTTGTTTTAATTTAATTGTAAAGATGCATAAATTTAACATAAAAATTGATATATAATATAATTGTATTCAATTATGAAATAAAAAAAAGTATACAGATGTCACAATTTTTGTTATGAATATAAATTTCATATAAATTTAGTAATATATTCAAAATGTATGATGTGTTTATTTGAAAGCTAATTTACGTAGAGTGTGTTTGATTTAAATAAATTTCACAAAATTGTATAAAATTTATTTACAAATCCAAGTAAGTGTGTTTGGTTTAAATAAACACTTCATAAAATTCAATTGCAATTCTAACTTTTTAGTTTTGTGAAATTGATTAACACTAAATTCAATTTTATTGATGAAATGTGCTTGGTTTAAATGAATTTGAAATTCATTTGCAAATAAATTTTATTTAAAATTCATTTAAAAAAGAAGTGAATTTATTAATGAAATTGAACCAACTAAGGGGTAAGAGTATGTTTGGTATAAATGAATTCTACAAAATTTTGTGGAATTTATTTACAATTCCAAATGATGTGTGTTTGGTTTAAATGAAAAATATTGTAGAATTCATTTGCAATTCAAATTTTTAAATTTGTGGAATTGATTATAACTATATTAAATTTTAACAAAATGGTTGGAATTTACAAATGAATTCCACAACTTTTAAGTCCATATTTCTAAATGACTAAGATACTCCCTCATTTATTTTTATTTTCAAAAATATCTTTTTATTTAAAAGATATTTTTTTTAAATTAAAAATTAACTATTAAAAGAATAACAATTACAGATATAACTATTAAGGAAGTAATAGTTATAGGTAAAAAAGTTAAATCGTTAACCTTGTTTGGTAAATAAAGGGTAATATATAAATTGTGTAATTATTTTTTATTTTTTAAAAAACTGTTAATATATATGAAATAATTAAAAAATATAAATAAATTTTTCATAAACAACAAAAATAATTTTTAAAACATCAGCTAATTAAAAAATTATTAGAAAAATTTCATGAAGATAAAGTTACATAATAAATATGTATACATTTCTACACATAAAAAAGAAAAAAAGATAAATAAATTGATTTATACATTTTTATAGATTTGATTTATGTTTCATTAATGTAAAAAAATGAGAAGAAAAGTAATTTATAAATAAATATAAAATGAAAAAATGAAAAATTCAATAAAAAATATTTTTACAGGTCTCTATCCTACCCCTAACTAGATTGACAAAAATACACACAAATAATTAAAATTAAGAGGAATGTAATGTAGCTTAGGGGGTACAGATACCCTCCCTTAAACGCTCTATTTTTTTGCCATGTCAATTCTAGGGATGAGCACAGGTCAAGAAATTTTGGGATTTAAAATCTCCGGAATTATACCATATTTCGGGGATTTTAAAAAATAATATCTTTAGTATTAGTACCCAATTTAAAAATCTCCTTACAAGTAACATCTCATTTTTCGGGACGGTTCGGTACAGAGATTCGGTCCTATCGGAATAGATCAGTATGATACGGTCCAAAACGGAAATTCAAAAATTTATGTAATAGACAAATTTATATTATTAATTAAAATTATATTAATTATCTGCAAATTAAAACGACATAATTTTGGGTTAAAATATATTATTTTGGTTATTATATATATATGTGTGTGTATATACATAATAATAATAGTAATTCTAATAATATAATTTACCTCATTACTTTTAAATAATATCAATAAGATTAAATTACTTAATAACAATAATAATTAATAAATTATTATATAAAATAATAAAAACATGTTTTAATTAATAAAAAACCTATTTTCTCTTATTTTTTATTATAAGATCACTACTTACTTTAATCAAAACGACGTAGTTTTGAGTAAAATTACGTCATTTTGGTTATCTATACTATATGTTTATATATTATTATGTAGCAAAATAATAATTATAATAATATTATTTAGCTTATTAATTTTAAATAATGTCAATAAGATTATATTACTTAATAACAATAATAATTAATAAGTTATTAAATATAATAATATTATTTAGCACATTAATTTTAAATAACATCAATAAGATTAAATTACTTACTAAAAATAATAATTAGTAAATTATCAAATAAGATAATAACAACATATTTTAATTAAAAATTATACATTGTTCATGTCCTTATTTGCATATTTTTAGTTTAAATTAAAATATAATGGGTGTAGACACCCGGTTCAGTCAGCCCGCGATAGGGGACGAACTGTGGATGCTCGGTTCGGCTAGCCCGCGACAAGGCCCGATGATGAGAATGAGAATTTGAATGCAAAAGAAGCCTAAAATTCTTTAAAAATGGACTTAGAAAGCCAAGCCCATCCAGACCCAAACCAAACACTTTGGCCCATTGCAGGCCCAGGCCAAGGAGGCGACGCCTCTTGGTAAATAGGCGATCGCCTCCTAGCCAAGTGACGATCGCCTCCTCGAGGAGGCGATCGCTACTTCAGCAGCCACTTGCATGCTGCATTGAATGCAGTATGTAAATGGCAGAGGAAACGTGGGCCCACGCCTTACCCTCTGCTCTAGCATGCAAAATAACAGTTTTTGAGGAAAAAGGAGTGGATTATAGAGGACTTAGGGAGAAGGGAAGGGATAGTGATGGGAAAGGAAAGGGGTGGCTTAGATTAGAGGTTAAAAAGGAAGAAGGAAGAGAGAGAAAACATCATAACAACTAAGGGGAAGAATTTTTTAGAAGAAGGACCAAGAGTTGAGAGCTCTGAAAGAGAAGGAAGGGACGTTTTTAGAAGAAGAAGGAGAAAACAAGCTTAGAAAGTCCATTTTCTTAAAGAAGAAGAAGGGATTTTCTTGCATGTGAGCAAAGATCAAGCTCACCATCCAATCTCTGAGGGCAAACTACTTTGAAAAAGCTTCTATTTCA
>CATIWK010660574.1:0-12386 GCA_949634005.1 Mallotus japonicus | reverse complement strand
TTATGTTAAGACTATTAAAAATCATTAACATTAATTTTTTATCTGAATTAAATTTTATTCAAAAAGATTTGTTATAGGATTAATATTAAACATATAAGAAGATATATAAGTGATAAAAAAAAAGAAAATAATCAATGGAAGTTTCATACATATATATTATATACATCTAGAATAGCACATAAAATAGTGAATTCTATATGATAGCAATAGATAGCGATAGATATGAGAGTCGTTTTCTCTATGTGTTGTGCTTTAGCTATAAGCATTGTCTTTATGCAGCTAATGTTGTATGATTAACCTGTGATTATTGAAAAAAACTAAGTTCTTCTCTTTTGTTCCATCTCACCACTGTCCAGCCCTTCCACCACCTTACACACTTAGGTACCTCTACCTCCATGACCATGCTTGCCAGCACAAAGACAAACCCGCCCTTGAATTTAGCCACTATAACAACACTCTCCAGGATTTTAATCCTATCTATGTTACCATGGACTCTGAATCTAGTCATTCATATTGTCACAATTTCCATGTTTATGCTCTTGTCCACTTCTTAACTAACTCTTCTTCATCATATCTGCCTCCAAGTCATTATAAAAAGGAGCAAGGAACAAAGGTTCACAAGCTGGATATAAGGAACAATTTCTCGCTCACTCTTGTTAGTGTCAAATTATACATAGTTTTAGGACTTTTAAATTGCATGCATTTGTACATTTTAATTAGAATTTTGTACAGTAAAGCATATAGAATTAGATACTTTTAAGTTTTCTTTGTTTTTTATAGGAAAAGGAGTTAGGAGGTGATTTGGTGGAGAAAAGAAGAAAAAAGAGGAAGAAAAGAGCAGAGTAGTAGCAAGGCAGTGTTCTACCGGGATCATGGCTGTATGCACGATTGTGAGAATGCCTAAAATCCCAGCCCTAAGTGATATCGAGCCTTTTGCGATCTCAACTGGATGCACGATCACGGATTCCTGATAGCCAGTGCTTCTGTTGTGAGCACGACTTATACGCGATCATGACCCTTTCATCAGGATGCTTATGTTGCGAGCGTGGCTTATGTGTGATCGCGACCTTTGCATGAGAGCCCTTCTGACAAGAGTGCAGATCTTACATGATCGCAGGTTGCACGTTTTCAGCACAGAACATGCTGAGGTGTACTGATTTAAAGAAAAATCTAAAGGAGGTGGAAGGACATGTTCTAGAAGAAGCTAAAAAGGAAAAAAAGGTCACGAATTACTTGGGGATGAGGACACATACACTCTCACTCACAAGAAGAGAGAGAATACAAACAAAGGGATGCGAAGAAAAAAGAAGAGAAAAAGAAGCTAAAAGGAGGAGACCCATTTGAAGATTCAAGCTCCCTTGGATAACATTTCTCATTCTCTTTCTAATTCTATTCTCTTGTTTGTATATTGAATATTGAATGATGGTTTATTTATCCATGAGTGGCTAAGTACTTTTATGTTGTTGGGATTTTGAGACCCATTGGATTTAATGTTAATTTGATGTTTATTATTACTTCTTAAATGCATATTGTGTTTGTTGATTTGATTGAATGTTATATTGTGGCCAAATGTAGCTTTAGTTTAGATCTATGTAATAAGAATTGGTGGATCTAATAGACCCACAAACACATGTTAGATGGATTAAATGTCTTGAGAAAGCTTAGTCTTATCTAATTCTTTTAGGGGTTTTGCTTATTGCCTTGCATACTTGATATGGGTTTATAATCATGGTGATAATGAGAATTAATCTATGTTTATGAATCTCATTTAATTGATGCTTGTGGATTTGAGTAGCTACTTGAGAAAGAGTACTCAATGTTTGTTGAAAAACCTGAGATATGCATTGAGAAGTTGATTAACTACATCAAGTTAACTTAATGAAGATGAGGTGCTTAATCTCCCAACAACATGCCTTTCCCATTGATCATTTCCTTTGTTATTTTGATTAGCAATAGCCTGATTTACATTCCTTAGTTTATTTGTTAATTTAGTTGTTTATTTGCTTGATTCAAACCATATTTGCAAGCTGTAAAAAAACACGATTAAGACTAATAGGTGCTTAGTACCAATCCTTGTGGGAAACGATACTCAGTCATCACTTTATTACTTGTCGACCTGCGCACTTGTGGACATTATCAAGTTTTTACCGCCGTTACCGGGGATTGGGCAACTAACATCATAATTAGTCAAGATTGTTTTGGATTAGAGCATTTTCTATTTTATACTTTGTTTTGTTTTAGGTACTCTTGTAGTTGTGTATACACAATACTAGACATACAAGAAGAGAACCACTTATCTTTCTTTCGAATTTGTCTAGGATCAAGAAAGAGAACCATAGGAGATCAAGGAGTGCATCTAGACACATGGCTACACAAGGAGGTCAACAAGCTGATGCTAAATGAACTCTTCTTGAGTTTGCTATACCCAATTTGGAAGGAGCTCGACAAAGTATCACTAGACCGAATGTCCAAGCCAATAGCTTTGAAATCAAGCCTGCTCTTCTATAAATGATTCAATCTACTATCCAATTTCATGGTTTACCTTCGGAGGATCCAAACATGCATATAGCAAATTTCTTGGAGATTTGTGATACATTCAAGTATAATGGAGTCTCCAATGATGCCATTTTCTTGAGACTTTTTCCATTTACACTCAAAGATAGAGCCAAAGCTCGGCTTAACTCTCAACCACCAGCATCCATCACCACTTATGATCTTCTTGTAAAGAGCTTCTTGGCTAAGTACTTTTCACCCATAAAGACGACAAACATCATCAAAGACATTACTACTTTTCAGTAATTTGAGACTGAATCTTTGTACTATGCATGGAAAAGATTCAAGGAGCTGTAGCAAAGTTTTCCACACCATGGTCTTCCCAAAGATGTTCTTATTCAAACCTTCTATAATGGTGTGATGAGGTCCACAAGGGATACCATTGATGCAGCTACATGAGGATCACTTATGCGCAAGACTATTGATGGTGCTTTTGAACTTTTAGAAGAAATGGCCAACAACAATTGCTTATGGCCTTTGGAAAGACAATTGGCTCCTAAACAAGCAGGAAAACTTGGAGTTCATGATGTTACTTCCATTCAAGCATAACTTGCTGCATTAAACAAGAAAATTGGTAATTTAGCATCAAGAGGTAATGCAATTCCATCCTTTTCTTCAGCTATGTTTTATGAACATTGCCATATGCTTGATAATTTAACACTTGAGTGTGGTTTTGGAAGTGGAAACATGTTTGAGGATGGAATGTTGGAAAATTGCAGCTTTGTTAGGAATAAATTCCAACCAAGGCAACCAAACAACAATCCATATTCAAACACTTACAACCAAGGTTGGGGAAACCACCCCAACTTCTCATGGAGCAACAACCAAAACTCACAAGAATTTTCAAATTAGTTCTCTAAACTAGCACCACCACCTGAATTTCAAGCTAAGTTGATTGATGAGAGATTTGCAACTATGGAGACAAAGTTTGGCAAGTTCTTGGAAGTTGTCAGCTCAAAATTGAGTAACCACAATGAGAAATATAACCAAATCCTTAAGAATCACTCTTCATCAATTCACAACATAGAGGTTCAACTTGGTCAGTTAGTAAATGTGGTTACTACTAGAGCTCAAAGCCATCTTCCAAGAAACACTGAAGTCAATCCGAAAGAGCAAGTTAAGGTTATTACCTTGAGAAGTGGTAGAGAGCTTCAAGGTCCTCAAAACACACCATTAAGGGCTGATGATGACAAAGAAAATCAAGAGATGAAAACTGAAGATGTGTAAGTTAAAATTTTTAAAAAGAAGCTTGAAGAATCAAAAGGAAAGCAAGTGGAGCAGCCACCCATCATTGACACATAGAAGTATGCCCCAAGGCGCCTTTTCCTTTGAGGCAAATGAAGATGAATGATGATGAGAAATGATTTGCTAAATTTCTAGAAAGTTTCATAAAGTTAGAGATAAAGCTACCTCTCTAGGAAGCATTGAATGAAATGCCAAAGTACGCCAAGTTCCTTAAAGACATTATTACTAATAAGCGGAAATGGAATGATAACGAGATGGTACCTTTAACAGAGACTTATAGCTCCATCATTTCAAGGAAAATTCCAGTCAAGCTTAAAGATCCAGGGAGTTTTACAATTCTTTGCACTCTTGGTTCTAAAGAATTTCCTAAATGTTTGTGTGATTTAGGAGCTAGCATTAATCTTATGCCTTTTTCTTTTTTTAGGGAATTGAATGTTGGAGATGTGATCAACACCAATATGACTCTTCAACTTGCTAATCACTCAATTAAAAAGACATATGAAGTGGTTGAGGATATGCTTATAAGAGTTGACAAGTTTGTATTTCCGGTAGACTTTGTGATCTTAGATTATGAGCAAGACAAGCATTGTCCCCTGATTTTAGGAGGACCTTTTCTCAACACCGAAAGGGCTTTGATTGATGTGCATGAGGGAAAAATCACATTGAGAGTTGGTAAGGAGCAAGTGGAATTCATTATATCCAAGTTAATGCAATAGCCTTTATGTGAAGAGGAATTGTGCATAGAGTTGAGGTGGTTGATGATTATGTGAGAGAAATACAAGAAAAGATGGAGTTAGAAAAGCATGTTGAAGATGAGCAGCTCGAAGAAGAGGAAGGGGATCTACTCCTAAACCTGAACTCATGGTTCAAAGTGATTCACCAACACATCCATTTATAGAAAAACCACCCTAACTAGAGCTCAAGCCTCTACCTAGCCACTTGAGGTACACTTTCCTTAGAGAAGGAAACACACTTCCCATTATCATCTCTAACAAGCCTACCAAGTCACAAGAACCTCAAGTTTATGAAGTGGTTAAAAAGGGGTGGAAGGCAATGGGTTGGTAAATCTCAAACATTAAGGGAATTAGTCCTTTTTGTCATGCACCGCATAAGAATGGAGGATGGGTACAAAGTTACAATAGAGAGGCAAAGGAGGCTTAACCCAAATATGCAAGAAGTAGTAAAAAAGGAGATAATTAAGTTACTTGATGCTGGAATAATTTACCCTGGGATAGCGATTGGGTAAGGTAAGCCCAATTCAATACGTCCCAAAGAAAGGAGGGATGATGGTTGTGGAAAATGAGGAAGGAGAGATGATTTCCAAGAGGGTAGTGAGTGATTGGAGGGTATGCATTGACTATCGAAAACTCACCAACGCCACCCGAAAGGATCATTTTCCTCTCCCTTTTATAGATAAGATGCTTGAAAGGATCGCTGGACATGCATACTACTGCTTTTTAGATGGATACTCTGGCTACAATCAAATCTGCATCGCCCCTAAAGATCAAGAGAAGACGACCTTTACCTGTCCATATGGCACCTTTGCATATAGAAGAATGCCCTTTGGATTGTACAATGCCTCTGCCACCTTCCAACGGTGCATGATAGCCATATTTTCTTATTTGATAGAGAGGATAATGGGGGTCTTCATGGATGATTTCTCTATTTTTGGAGATTCATTTCAGTTATGCCTGTTGAATCTTGAAAAAGTGTTGAAGAGATGTGAGGACATTAACCTAGTCTTGAATTGGGAGAAATGCCATTTTTATAGTAGATGAGGGTATTGTCTTGGGCCACAAAATCTCTCATGTAGGTATAGAGGTAGACAGAGCTAAGACCAAAGTTATTGAAAAGCTGTCTCCACCAGCTTCAGTCAAAGGAATTCGAGGTTTCTTGGGGCATGCCGGTTTCTACCATAGATTCATAAAGGATTTCTCTCAAATTGCTAAGCCTTTAACTCATTTATTAATTAAGGATGTGCCTTTTTCACTTTGATAAGTCTTGTTTAATTTCTTTCAATAGGTTGAAGAAGGCTCTGACTTCAGCACCGATAATCTCTCCACCTAATTGGTCACTCCCTTTTAAGTTGATGTGTGATGCTAGCGATGTTGCAATGGGAACCATTTTTGGACAAAGAAAAGATAGCAAACACCATGCTATCTACTATGCTAGTCGGATGCTTTCAGATGCACAACTAAATTATACAATCACTGAAAAGGAGTTGTTGGCTTTGGTTTTTTCCATTGAAAAGTTTTGATCTTATATTTTAGGATCAAAAATTATTGTTTACACTGACCATGCAACATTAAGATATCTATTTGCTAAAAAAGATGTTAAGCCTAGACTTATACGTTGGGTTTTATTGCTGCTGGAATTTGATCTCCAAAGAAAAGACAATAAAGGAAGTGAGAATGTTGTAGTTGACCTCTTATGGCGGTTGGAGCACCATGATAAGTTACCAACTGATAAGGAAGAAATCAATGATTAATTCCTGGATGAATTTATTTTTGCTATTGAATATGTAGAGCCTCCATAGTATACAGATATTGCAAACCATTTAGTCTGCGGGGTGCTGCCACAAGGGCTGACATATTTGTAGAGGAAGAAATTCCTTTCTAAAGTTAAGCACTATTGGTGGGATGATTCGATTCTCTATAAAGTGTGTGCTGATGGCCTCATGAGCAAATGTGAGCCTAGTACAGAAGTCACTTCCATCTTAACACATTGTCATAGCTCTCCATACGGTGGCCATTTTTTAGCATCTAGAATAACATCAAGAGTACTTGAAAGTGGATTCTATTGGCCTATGTTGTTCCAAGATGCAAGGGAATTTGTTCAAAGGTGTGAAAATTGTCAAAGAATGGGGAATACCACAAGGTGTGATGAAATGCCACTTTTAAACATTCAAGAAGTAGAGCTTTTCGATGTTTAGGGAGTGGATTTCATAGGGCCTTTCCCTTCCTCATATAGAAATCAATATATTCTTGTTGGTGTAAACTATGTTTCAAATTGGGTGGAAGTTATAGCAACACCAACTAATGACATTAGAGTGGTTGTTAAGTTTCTCAAGAAAATCTTTGCAAGATTTGGAGTTCCAATAGCATTGACCAGTGATGGAGGATCACACTTCTACAATAGATAACTTAAAATTCTTTTGAAAAGGTACGGAGTTCGTCATAGGATAGAAACACCATACCATCCTCAGACTAATGGCTAAGCTGAGATAACCAACAGAGCTTTAAAGCAAATCCTGGAGAAAACAGTAGGAAATTAGAGGAAGGACTGGTCAGCAAAACTTGATGACGCTCTATTGGCCTATCGGATAGCTTTTAAAACTCCAATAGGCATGTCTTCATATCGCTTGGTTTATAGGAAAGCATGCCACTTACCAGTTAAACTTGAACACAGGGCATATTGGGCAACCAAAGCCTTGAATTTTGATATGAATGCAGCTGGGAAGAAAAGACTATTACAACTTCATGAACTAGATGAGTTTCGACACTTGGCTTATGAGAATGCTAAGTTGTACAAAGAAAGAACCAAACATTGGCATGACAAGAAAATTGCGCTTAAATATTTCAAAGAATATGATCTTGTTCTCTTGTTCAACTCAAGACTACATTTGTTTCCAGGCAAGCTCAAGTCTAAATGGAGTGAACCCTTCAAGGTAGTGCAAGTGTTTGATTATGGTGCTCTTACATTGGAGAATGGAAGAGGAGAACAATTCAAGGTTAATGGCCAAAGATGCAAACCATATCAAGATGGGATGATAATGAAGGATGGGGATGCACTTCCTCTCCACCTCACTAATTAAAGATATCCTTGCATAGTTAAGCTATTAACTATAAATTTAGCATGCTTATAGTTTAAATTTTATTCTTGTTTTTATTTATCATTTGCATAATATTTGTCTTAGTCATTCTTTATTTTTTGTTTTCATTTAGTGTTTGAATTGATAATTTACTAAGGGTATATTGAATTTATGCTTTTAAGGCAAAGAGTGTTTGAAGCTAATGTAAAGTCTTGGCATTTTTATTAGATGCAGGGAAAAATTCACGATCGGTACAATCCCCACTATCGCTCAATCTGATTTCCAAAAATCTTCGTGATCGCGTTGAAATTCGCGATCGCTAATCTGCAGCTATTTCTAAGCACATCCTTCTGTTGCAATCGTGTTTAAATCTATGATTACATCTTTCTACTATAAAATCCCCAAATCTTTCTATTGCGATCGCATTTTATCCGCATTCGCTACTTTTGCTAGACTTTGATTTCTGTTACAATCGCGTGAGAACTACGCTCGCGTGTCTCTCAATCCTTCTCAGAGCATCATCCGCGATCATAAAACAGAACGCGATCGAGAATTTTAAACCCTCAAACCCTTCTATTATGATCGTGGATCCTCACCAACTGAAGAGGCGGGATTAACTCCACCACTTCCCACTTTAAATTAATTCCCCTATTATCTCTCCACTATCCATTTTCTCTCCATCAACTACCCAAACCCTAACCGCTTAATTACACATCCCTCTTCAAATTTCTCTTTTCTCACTTTGCTACAATCATCAATACCTCTTCCACCACCTTATCTCCTCGTTTGAAGGCGACCCACAGTCGTCCATCTAGTAAAGGAAAGCAGCAAATGAGGGAAGAAGATCAACTCGAGAGAGAGTCCACCCCATCACTACCGCCATCACCACTTTGCCAACTGCCGCTTCGAGTCGATTTTAACGGTCAGTATAATGCTCCATTTCCTATTTATACACATGATGAAGGAGCAAGGTACATGTCTCTTGCCTAAAGAAAAATTATTACATGCAAATATTTTGATACTCAATTGTTGCAACAATTAAGGCTTTGGGGGACATTAAAAACTTTGTGCAACAAATTAGGTTGGGGGAAATTCCTTACTTTGCATCATGACACACACAAAGAATTAACACTTGAGTTCATCACCTTGCAACCTAAAGATGGTACTAGCTCTACCCTAACTTTTCATATCTTTGGAAACCCATATGAGATAGATTATGATACCGTGTTTCAAGTTTTTGGATTTTCAAAGGAAGGATTAAGTGTAGGACACTTTGATCTTGCTGAGTTTTGGAGAGTCCTTTCTGGATTAACATATTATCAGGGAAGTGGAGCTCTTCCAAATGGCATGATTAAAGATCATTGCTATTTGATCTTGCATCGTTTCATAAGCTTCACAATATTTGGAAAAAATGAAACTAGCCGAGTTTCAAAGCAAGAGTTACTTCTCTTATGGAGTTTGCACACTAAAACCCTAATCTCTACCACACATTTCATATTCCAACAATTGTTACATGTGAGCACAAATGCGAAAGTTAGAATTTCCATGAGTCATATAGTCACAGCACTTACTTTGCCCTTTCGTATTTTTGTTCCCACATTCACACTCATGACTGTGATTCAATCCGGTTCAATTAACTGTGATTTTCTTTCCTGTGCTGAGGTAATCACCAAGGACTTGGAGCTCCGTCATCAACGATCATGATCATGCTTTAAGGATCCAAAGGGCCATCCGAAGAGTTCACCCCTATCCCTGAAGAGCTCAAAGAAGATATCCAAGATGACCCAATGGAACAAGATTCTCCACAACAAACTGATGATGAATGAAAACAAAAAAATGATGCCCAAATTGAAGAAAATGGAGAAAAAGTAATCAAAGAGATATAAGAATATGAGAAAGGAAGTGAAGGAAATCAAAGACATGCTTAAGGAGTTCATTGAAACAGTCTTTGAGCAAGCATCATCATCTCAGGAACCATCACCTCCGGGCTCTCCTCCACAAGGGCAGTAAACTCTTTTCCCTAGTTTTAGTTTTTATTTTTTTTTTGTTTTTAGTTTTTTATTTCTTTACATACATTACATGTTTATAATAGTGCTTGTGAATTTTATGTTCTATTTTTGGGTTATGTTTGTGCATTGTATATATTATATATGTTTTGCATTTAGGTATCCTACACCATTGAGGATAATGTGTGATTCAAGTGTGTGTGTGGGGGGGGGGGGAATCATTTTGCATCATTTGCATTTTTAGTTTATTACGTGTATATTTTAGGTATATCATGCATCATGTTCATTTGTGTAAATTTGACCCTAAATTTTTGAAATTTTGATACTTGACACTTGAATTTTTACACGACTATCTTAGTGATGAATTTGTGTATGTTTAAGGTTTTGTTGAGCATATGTGTTCAATCATCTTTTAATAGTTAGTTTAATCTCTTTTAAACTTGGTTAACATTTTGAGTTGAGAATTTTTTATCTTTTAATGTACTTAATGCAGGTTGTTGCTTGCATTGATAATGCTTTTGAATTGTTGTTTTGGGAATTAGTGTTGTGAATGAATTAAACTCCTCTTTAGGGTAATTTTTAGTTGTATGCAAAAGGAATTGTAAAAACACTCTTTTCCATTTCTAAAAAAGAAGAAAGAAAAGAAAAGAAAAAGAATAAAATGTGCTTAGGAACTTGAATTCCATCTACTCCAATGCTCTTGCACAAGAGTATGAGTATTCAAAGAACCCTCTCGAGGTGTTCACGTTGAGTAGTTCGGGAAAGACGGGAAACTACTAAGAGAGGGAAGAGAAAGCAAAAAGTAAAAAGAAAATAAAAGGTTAAGAGTTAATTTCCATTTACCAAATTAGAACTACCTTAAATTGGAGTCTTTTTCATTCATGTATGCTTTTCCCAAGATTTTGATTCATTTTTGTGTGATTATGAGTAGACAACATGCTTTCCACTTAGTAATTTCAATTCTCAACTTGATTTGTTAACATTGTTTTGAGATTTGTAAACTAGCTATTAGGAGAAGATTATGATGTGTGCTTGATGAGATTGGGGATATACACTTTGTTCATTGCTTTGATAATATGTGTTTTTGAGTTTGCTTGAGGACAAGCAAAGATTCAAGTGTGGGAGTATTTGTTGGTGTCAAATTATGCATAGTTTTAGGACTTTAAATTGCATGCATTTGTACATTTTAATTAGCATTTAGTATAGTAAAGCATATAGAATTAGATACTTTTAAGTTTTCTTTGTTTTTGATAGGGAAAAGGAGTTAAGAGGTGATTGGGAGGAGAAAAGAAGAAAAAAAGGAAGAAAAGAGCAGAGTAACAACAGAGCAATGTTCTGCCACGATCGTATATTGAATATTGAATGATGGTTTATTTAGCCATGAGTGGCTAAGTACTTTTATGTTATTGGGATTTTGAGACCCATTAGATTTAATGTTAATTTGATGTTTATTATTACTTCTTAAATGCATATTGTGTTTATTGATTTGATTGAATGTTATATTGTGGCCAGTTGTAGGTTTAGTTTAAATCTATGCAATGAGAATTGGTGGATCTAATAGACCTACAAACACATGTTAGATGGATTAAATGTCTTAAGAAAGCTTATCTAATTCTCTTAGGGGTTTTGCTTATTGCCTTGCATACTTGATATGGGTTTATAATCATGGTGATAATGAGAATTAATCTATGTTTGTGAATCTCATTTGATTGATGCTTGTGGATTTAAGTAGCTACTTGGGAAAGAGTATTCAATGTTTGTTGAAAAACCTAAGATATGCATTGAGAAGTTAATTAATTACATCAAGTTAACTTAATGAAGATGAGGTGCTTAATCTCCCAACAATATGGCTTTCCCATTGATCATTTCCTTTGTTATTTTGATTAACAATAGCCTAATTTACATTCCTTAGTTTATTTGTTAATTTAGTTGTTTATTTGATTGATTTAAACTATATTTGCAAGCTTTAAACAAATACGATTAAGACTAATAGGTGCTTAGTACCAATCCTTATGGGAAACGATACTCACTCATCACTTTATTACTTGTCGACCCGTGCACTTATGGACATCAACAACTCTCTACAGCGAGGATGATAAAGAAATAGTTAAGAAGGGATTTCCTTGGTCAATTCATTGTTCTCATCAGGTCAATAACAATGGTGCTTATAGACTATAGTTAAACATTAGAATTTTAAAGAAAGCTAATTATTGGTTCCCTTATCCTGTCAAAGGCTCCCATGAGGTGACACGTTTTCCTTAATCTCCTTGATGTGAATATGGAATTCATGAAATTAGGAACAACTCAAATTGGCGTGAGGAGGAAAGGAACTATAATGAAAAGACATCGATTGATTAAGCAGCCAAATTTGTCAGTGGCAATGATGTTCCTAGGGAAACTAACATCGCCCTTGCTCAGTGTGTAGAGGTTTCTCCTGCTATTGGGCTTATTGGGAAAAGAAAGGATCAGGACCAAGAGCCCATTCGAAGTTGCAATATGGGCCAATTCAAGACATCTCTGAAAGATGACTCTTTTAGTAGCACTACTACTGATTCTAGCATAGCTTAGAATATAGGTTGTCCTTTGTTTTGCTTTATAGTTTAGTCAAAATATTTACTTCTGTTAGCATAGGTGGTATGCCATAGAGGCCAATCACATATTTGACATTGTAAATTATCCCAAATGGCAATAAAATAATATTCTCTTGTTTAAAGTGTATATTTAATTGAATATTTATCCATTAGCATAATGTTAAATAAATTTATTATCAA